>CAUYRT010081326.1:0-16484 GCA_963574885.1 Lepilemur ruficaudatus | reverse complement strand
ACCACCAGCGAACTCACGCTGGAGAGAAGCCCTCATATCTGGGTCGGTCAGTTTCTTAAGGCATGGTTCTCTGAGACAGAGAGTGAAAACCTTTGATTTAAGTTTTCTTTATAAGAAGATGCTAACACCCTGGTCTCCCCTGGGAGTCACTAATCAATGTACACCATTGTCTGCCTGATTTCCCTTGGGTCAATAAGGTGGGAGAGTGGGAGTAACTTAGTGTGATTCTTACCCTCTTAGGAAAGTAAGAACTATACATTTCATTTACTTGTAGGTTTCCTTTTATTTTTTAATTTTTACTATAATCTATCTCATTTTTTAATTCTGCATTCTATAATCAGGCTGTGTGCTTCTCAAGGACAGATATATTTTCTATTCTACCTTAATTTCTCCATTTTGTTTACGTAAAGTCATTCTATAAGACTGATTGATTCCTTCCTGCCTCTTGGCTTCAGCCCTCCCCATCTATTCTTTATAGCCTCTCATCATTTATTTTCCTTACCTAGAAAACTTTTTTATCCTGTTTGCTAATCTGTGTTGTTCAAAACCTTCATCTTATCTTTGAAAGAACAACTTCAAATGCTTCTTTATTCTTCTTAAACTTCTACTGATTTGACTTCAATGCTTTGAATTAGCTGGTGCTCCAATGTTCAACTGTTGTTTAATTGCCTTGTAAATTATGTGTGTCTGTTTACTTTCATACCAATTTATTATAGGCTCTTTGAGATCAGGTATGTATTCTTTCAGCATATAGATAATACTTTGTACATACCAGTTGTTAAATAAATAATTTTTTAAATCTCAGCTCTCAAATTGAATTACTCTTAAAGTATGTATGATCTCCACCCCCTCCTCAACCAGAGTATATGCTTCTAAAGATAGACGTGCATCTCATTATAGAATAGCACATACAAAGGCCTTATTGATATCTTCTATGTGTATTCTGGGAAATCTTACTGGTGTTACTTCAGCCTCAAAAAGTTAATGTGTTTGTGTGTATGCATGTGTGTGCATGAATGTGTTTGTATCTAGTTACTAGGTTGGGCAGTCATGTCTCACTGATATGTACTTTGCCCTGCATGCTGACTCTAGTTCTGAACTTGCTAATTGTACCCTCCTTCCTAAATTAACAGGTGAATAACAGAGTCTTAATTTAGTGCAAAGAAGACTTGACTTTCATAGCGGTGGTACAGATCTGTAGTCCCCAACCCCTGGGCCACGGCCCGATACTGGTCCATGGCATGTTAGGAAACAGGCTGCACATCACCACCTGAGCTCTGCACCATGACCCCGGCCCCCCTCCCCCCCGACAACACCCCCTGCCCCCACCATAGCAGGGAAAAATTGTCTTCCATGAAACTGGTTCCTGGTTCCAGAAAGATTGGGGACTGCTGCTGGTACAGATGATTGAAAATCCAGCCAGAAGCATTCCTCAGTGATTGGAATTCACAGTGATAAGATTTGTGGCAAGATTATAGATTCACACTAATCTGTTTTCCTCATTAACTAGTTTTATCTACCTACAACTATCTCAATTTAAAGATGAGACTTGTGCTCTTAATTACTGTAAATATCTTCTGGGCCTTCTTTAATTCTGCAAAGACATAAGAAACAGGAAATTTTCTGAGAGGATTTCCTTTCCTACGGTCATACATTAGTCATGAGCCTGAACAGCTTTTCTCTTCCACCCTTCCACTTGGGCCCCAGTGCTGGGGGACCTTTGCCCTGGTGTCCACCCTCTTCTCTTTCCATCCCCCAAGCTTCCTCTTCACAGGCTGACAGGATCAGCAGTGTGACAAAGGTGGGGAAGGAGGCTAGAACGGCAATGTCAGACATGTAATCTGCAGGGAAGATTTCATGAGTTTTGACATATGTCTTATTGTAGAAGAAGGGGAAGAGTTGAGGCTTAACTAAGAGTTAGATGTGATTCTGGGAGAGAAATGTCAGATGTGGTTAGAAAGAATGTGGGGGTCCTAAAAAATATTACTCAACCTAGGACACAAATGAAAATTTGCCATTTGTGAATATGCATTTTAATTTAAGTTTGTTTTCAACTATATTTTTGGTGTTTGTTTCAATTTTTCTTTAGAAGATATGCAGGTAGGACTTTTTCATTGTTTTACCTTGGGGAACTCCCAGATCCCAAGAAAGAGCCTGACCCTATATGAGCCCATGGGTCTTTCTCTCCACCCTGAGTTGGACAGTTCTGGTTATGCACATCTTCTGTAGAACTGCCCTGCTTTTTGGATGCTGTAGTTTTACCTTCGTGGTTCTTGTCTGCTCATCTACCATGCTAAGCCTCTGGAGGGTGGGAACCAGCGCTATTTATAACTGTATGAGCCTACTACCACCAGTCTGGTGTAGGTGCTCAGTAGAAGTGAATGCCCTCACATCCTGAAAACTTCAGGCTCTTGGATGGAGGAAAATTGGATACATTTGAAAGCCATATCTCAATTTCTATTGGTTATACCTAGTTATGAGATTTAATTTAAAAATTTTTTATGTTTCCTGTTATGGTGCTAACTTAATTTTAGTAGTTTTTAGTTTTATATTCTAGCTTTTCTAGGCATATAATAAATGATTCATTTATCTTTTTTTTTATTTGTTTAGACAGATTCTCACTCTATTGCCCGGGCTAGAGTGCCATGGCATCAGCCTAGCTCACAGCAACCTCAAACTCCTGACCTTGAGCGATCCACCCGCCTCAGCCTCCCAGAGTGCTCTGATTACAGGCATTAGCCACCACACCCAGCCTTTTCTATGTATTTTTAGTTGGCCAATTAATTTCTTTCTATTTTTAGTAGAGACGGGGTCTTGCTCTTGCTCAGGCTGGTCTTGAACTCCTAAGCTCAAACGATCCTCCTGCCTTGGCCTCCCAGAGCGCTAGGATTACAGGTGTGAGTCACTGTGCCTGGCTGATTCATTTATCTTTTGATTTTCATTCAATCTATGCTACCTCTGTTGTGCATTAGCAAGAGCTTCAAAAAAGGTTGAGTAATGGATAATAGGCCTTCTATGTCTTGTTCCTAATTCAGGAGGGTATGTTTTTGGTATTTTACCATTTCATATGTTGTTGGGTTCTGATAAACCTGTTGCATTTAGGAAGTTTCCTTCTATTCCTAATTTTAGAAGAAGCAGTGTAATGTAGTGGTTAAGAGCACAGATTTTGTGCCTAGCACCCTAGGTTCATATCTTGGTTAGATGTGTGACCCTGCGCAAATCACTTAGCTTCCTTTTATCTTAGTTCCTCCATCTATAAAATAGAGCTACTGCATAGGGTTGTGAGGATTAAATTAGTTAATATGTGTGACATGCTTAGAACAGTTCTTGGCATTCATTACATGCTATAGCAATTATTGTTATACTTAGAGTTTTTATTAGGAATGGTTGCTAAATTCTATTAAGTTTTTTAAAAAATCTGTTGGTAATGTTTTATTCTTTTATTTGATTCTAAAATTTCTTTCTTTTTGTAATTCATTTTGTTTAAATGTTTCCTAATAATTGATACTTCCTTACAAGGTGATTTTTTTTTAAGTTCAGAAGTAGATTCGATTTGCTAATGTTTTTCTGGCTGTGCAAAATGAATTTGGAAGATTTTTCTTCTCTTTTATTACACTGGAAGAGTTTGCATAATATAGGAATTATTCCTTGAAGCCTACTTAGAAATAACTCATCCTGGTCTTTTTTTCTCTCTCTGGTGTTGAGATGTGGTGGGGTGGGTGGGTCTTATTTTGTTATTCTTTCAATTTTTTCAGTGGTTATGCTCTTCAGGTTTTCTACCTCTGTGTAAATTTAGCTAATACTTATCTGGAAATCATCATGAGTACTACTTTGTCAAACATTGGCATAAAGTTGCACTTAGTATTCTATAAAATTCTTTTTGTCTCCATATATGTTATTAGAACTCCTTTTTATATATATTCACTTCTCAGTATCCCCAGGGGATTGCTTCCAAGACCCCCCTGCAGATATCAAAGTCCTTGGATATTCAAGTCTCTTACAGTTGGCCCTTCATATCACTGGAATCTGCAGATGCGGAACCCAGGGACATGGAGGGCAGACTGTATAATGTTTACCTTTTGGTTTACCTTCAATTTTTTCTCTTTCAGAATTACCAAGGGCAGTTTATTTTTATTCCATTTATTCTTGAATTTTTTTTTTCATATGTTCTTTTACTGCCTCAAGTTGCAGAGTCTTCTCGTTGACCTGACAGTACATTTGTTTTTTCTTCATTAGTGAATGATGAGGGCTTTCCAGTCCCGATATTTGCCCCCAAATAGGGAAAATAGATTTTCCTTGAATCCCTTTACAGTCTAATTGGGTGCTGTTAAAATTATCCCTTTAGACCTGAAGCTAGAAGTGTAGTTGGAAAAATTTACGTAATCTGCACTTTGGCAGTAAAGAAGCAGCTTAACATTTTACTAGGCTGGTTGAAAATCTTCCACCCAGGGCCCTAGTTTTATTTAGCTTTCTTTTTGGCTCAGCCTCCATACTAGCAATCCAGTAGAGCCTCTTTCCAAGTTCTCTACCTCATTGGGAAGAGCTTGGAAAGAACTAAATGTAGAAAAACCTTCAGTCACAAGTCAGACTTTATTTTACCTCAGTGACTCCACACTGGGAAAAGAACCTATTCTTGAGATGTGTGAAAAACATTCAGTTGTAGCAAACATCATCCACCAGAGACTTTACACTTACAAGAAAGCCTACTCATTTGTGGGTAGAAAAACCTTTGGTTATAGTTCATTTTTGTTTGACATCAGAAAATCCACGTGGGTGAGAGTGCCTTTTGGTTTTTGGAGGTCAAGAAATCATTCATCAGGAGCTTCCATTCTTTTGCACACATTTCTGAAAAATACTCCTAAAAAAAGTGTGGAAAAGATTTCTGTTATACAACACATGGCTTCTGTTCCACCAGGGAATCCACAGTGTAGAAAAGGGGTATCAATAAACAGTGTGGCAGAACTTCCAATTTATTTTTAAAAATCAGAATTCAAACCCAGGAGATACTTCAGGTGGTCAAACATGATTGCAAAGGTGCTAGGAGCTGGACATCTACCCACTTACCTTCTAAACACCCAAAGAAAATATTCCACAACTAAACCCTGGTCATAAACCCCAACCCTGGTCATTCAGCTTTTAAATTCAGTAGGAAAGGTCAAGAGATTGTAGATGTTATTGAGTACTGTCGTATATTGGGAGACAACTTCTGTCAAGGAGTTGACCTTTAGGGGTGCTACAAAGGATGCGTTCATGAAAACCTTTAGACTGTCTTAGTCTGTTTGTGTTACTGTAAAGGAAATACCTGAGGCTGAGTAATTAATAAAAGAGGTTTATTTGGCTCATGGTTCTGCAGACTGTACAAGAAGCATGGTACCAACATCTGCTTCTGATGAGGGCCTCAGGAAGCCTTTACTCATGACGGGAGGAGGAAGGGGAGCAAGCATGTCACATGGTGAGAGAGGGAGACACAGAGAAGAGCAGGTGCCAGGCTCTTTTAAACAATCAGCTCTCCATGTGAACTAATAGAGCAAGAACTCACTCATCACTGAGGCAAGGGCACCAAGCCATTCATGAGGGATCTGATTCCATGACCAGACACCTCCCACTTGGCCCCACCTGTAACAGTTGGAATCAAATTTTGACAAGAGATTTGGAGGGGCAAATATAAAAACTATGTCATGGACAAACTGTGAATTTGTCAATTGTGAATACTTAGATGGTGGCAGTATGAAAAATAGATAACAAATCTACCCTTAACATTAGGTCACGTTCTGACCTGATAGAGCTTTCTGGAAGCGCTCGTTCCAGGTGGGTAAAGGGAATGTGTTACGATGCCAGTTGGCTCCAAAAGTATCCAGTGGTGCTAATGCTCAACCCAGGATAGGACGCTGGAAATTTATTCTTCACTGAACCACAACAGTCCCCTAACTAATATGGCACAGAACCACTTTACCCAGGCAGGTGCCAAGTAGGGTAATGTGCAGACTCCCTTTTAAGCCATGTGAAAATGCTTCACATGAAAACAGAGTAGGAGAGAATATATGACGGCTCTCCCCCTTTTCTGACCTGTAGTATTTCTGAAAAGATACCTGGTTAGGAATTGTCAGCTAAAACCACAATGTTTTTCCCCCTTAGGCGGCCCAGTCCACAGACTTAAAAAGAATTTTCTAGGAATGAATGTCCAGGTGGCATTTTTTGATGATACAAACAGACTTCTCCTCCAAATCCCTTCCAGCTGCATTGTCTTCTATGTGGATGATGCAAGTTCAGTCCCAACATGGTGCCATATGGATTGTGGATAGAGTTGCAAGAGGGCCAGTAGTCACCCAAAGTTTGGGTACAACAAGATCATTGGACAGAGTAATCACAGCACAATATATAGTCCTCTCAGACTGTATAGAAATGACAGCCACAGATGCATGCTTAGGGCCAAGGGACACATTTGTATATCCCCAGCCACCAGGTTAAATACACTAATTACATACTTTGATTCCCATTTGGGGAAGATTGAAAAATGCTATATCCCCTCACTGAGACTGTCTATACTGCTCCCCAGAGGAGGAGGGGTCAGAACACTTACAATGCACCATACTTGTAGTGGACCTGGTAAGTCACAGAGCATGTCCTGATGTCAGGAAGAGGCCACCAGCATTTAGGCTGCCCCTGCAATAAACAAAAACAAAAACTGATGGTACTTGAGCTCTCACTGGGGAGCCACACCACTGGTACTCCTGGGATTTGAGATGTGTGCAACCAATTACAGGAGTCATTTGTGGAGAAGGTGGTTGTGGCAGCAGCTACAGTGCTAACCTTAAAACCACTGGCAATTGTATTCTTTCCAGTCAAAGCTCTGATTTGTGGCTATCCACTGTGAGGAGACCAGGAGCAATGAGATAGTTATAATTATTCTTTTAAAAATTTTAAGAGAGAGCCACTTAAGGAATAAATAATTTATCTCTTTTCAGGAGTTCCCTAAGATTTCCTTTGGGAGTAGATATGTGGGATCAGGAACACCCGGGCAATTCTCAGTGCTTTGTAAGAGCAAGAGAAGTTGCATATCTGGTCAGGGGGCCTCTGATTTGTGGAGAGCAATATGCTAGAGTAAGAGTTATAGACAGTTCTGTATTTGGAATAGAGGTAAAGGTATGTATCACCTGTCCTCCCTGCAACAAGAAGCTATAATGCCCTGGCCTGTAATTGATACTAAGGGCAAAGCCATCCTCTGACATACCACCTGCTCTGCATCTCCCAGTCCTGGACCACCCTTTTTCCTCTCCCTGGGGGAATTTTAAAGTGGTCACCACCAAATATGTTGCTCATCAATGGAATTCAGGTGTGGTAGTTTGTTAGGGCTGCTATAACAAATTGGGTGACTGAAACAAGAGAAGTTTGTTTTCTCACAGTTTTGGAGGCCACCAGTCCCAGATCAAGGTGTCTGCTAGGTTGATTTCTTCTGAGGCCTCTCTTCTTGGCTTGTGAATGGCTGTCTTCTCCCTTTATCTTCACCTGCTCTTTCCTCTGTGTCTGTGTCCTAATCTCCACTTCTTATAAAGACACCAGTTATATTGGATTAAGGCCCACTCTAATGACTTCATTTAACCCTAATTACCTCTTTAAAGGTTCTGTCTCAAAATACAGTCACATTCTGAGGTACTGGGGGTTAAGACTTCAACATATGAATCTTGGGTGGACACAATTCAGCCCATAATGTCAAGTTTGTTTGTTTGTTTTTAAATATTAGTTTAACCCAAGGGCAAGTCTACATTGCCTTGCCAATGTGGGGAGTTGACCTTATTTTTAGGTGAACATATTTTCCCTTCGACTGAACACTGTGGCCATTGACTCCTGGGTTGTATTCCAAATGGCTCCTCAATCTACATTTTACTCTCAGTTGAAACCTTGACCTTATAGAGAATGTCTAGGTGTACTTTTCAGCACTGTGGCAGACATATGAATGGTTCTCTGGTATGAGTTCCTCAATTTTTGTTTTTTTGAACACTTTTATTGAGATATAATTCACATACCACACAATTCACCAATTTAAAGTATACAGTTTAATAGTTTTGGTATATTCATATATATGTACAACCATCACCATAATTTTAGAACGTTTTCATCACTTCAAAAAGAGACCCCTCTGCCCTTCAACTGTACTCCCATCCTTCTATGAATCCCTTCCCTTATGTTGTTCTTAATTTTTATTATAGAGATTTTTAAATACACAAAGAGATTATATTAATAGGTGGCATATAATGCAAGAAGAAGTTTCAACACCACCTATGAAACAAAAGTTTAACTTGAATCTAATCAAGCCTCCATTTCTACCTTCCAATTTATAGGTAATACAGGGGAAACAGACAAATCCATTGATTTATGGTTTATTCCATGTGAGACATAAGGTCTTCAAAAAACCAGTGAAATGAAAAGAAAGAAGTGGCAGAACCGTTCTAGATTAAAAGAGACTCTTCAGAGACACACTAATCAAATGCAGTGAGTGAACCTTGATACAAAAAAAAAGCTGTAGAAGATATCTGGGGAACGACGGGAAAATTAGAATATAGAATGGATATAATATTTAATATTAGGTCCATTTGATGATGATATAGAATTATTTGTAAATTTTTAAGTGTGACGGGCATTTTAGTTGTATAGAAGAATATAAGCTCTTTCTCTCACTGTCAGTGGTGAAGACTGATGCAGCACTCTGTAGGTAAGTCCCTCTAATAAATGCTTTGGACTGATCATCATGGTATTTAGTGTTTCTGTCTTTGGAGTCCTCAACCAGCTTCATCTTGGAACAGTTTGGGGCAGTCCCTTGTGGGGACTCCCCAACCACTGCTTTTGGGGTGATTCCAGCCATGGGTTCAACCAGATGAAACTTTTATACTTTTATTAGTTTTGTAATTGTGAAGTACCTTTTGATCCTTTCTTATGTCCTGAGAGACATATCCTCAAATAGATTGTGAATTCCCAAAGGGAAACATTGTATTACCGTGATTTTTACAAATAAAGAAAGATTTGACCAACTGGATATTGATTGCATTTGCCCAAATATAAGTTGTAATTTCTTTGGCTGATAGATGTCATGATACAGATTGAAATTACTGAATATTTAGGCAATTATGTTACCAAAATACCTTGAAGTCTGAGCATTGACATCATTCTGGACTCAATGAATAGATTTTTGTATGAAAAAAAATGCTTATAGATAAGGGCAACAAGCTGGATGGGGGGCTGGAATTTGCATTTTTTAATATGCATCCAAGTGATTCTTATGCTTTTGTAAAGTTTGAGAATTACTGGACTAGAATATTAATGAATAATCACTCCCTGGGATTAGATGTGGGGTCAGCGGATTGAATCAGAACTAATGACCCAAACCACATAAAACAGTGGTTGAAAAGAAAGACCTAGTTGAACACCACAATTGCCCTAATGTACATGAATATTCTTCTTAAGCATTTCCCGATGTAGTGGCAATAGTCTTGTGCTCCTTGTCAGAGTGTCCTGAATTCTCTCCTTCCAGCATCAACTGGGGGTGTGTGAACTTGTGTTGGACTTACCATCTCTCTGAATCTCTGATTCTCAGTCTCTATAAAATGTGGCAGAGTTGTGCCACCTACCTGAGCTGATGTAAAAGAAAGCTCCTGGTATACTTCAATGCATATTTGTTGATTGACGAAATGCTTCAAAACCTCAATTCTCAGATGACTTCCTGATTATTCCCTGTTTATCTCATCCTGTGCTATACAGTGACAACTCCCAAATTTACGTCTTCAGCTGTGATTTCCTCACCTAACTCCAGACTCCTATTCCAACCACCTGTTTGACATTTCCTCTTGGGTGTCTAATTGGCATTTTTAACTTAACACATCCAAAACAAAACTATCAATCCCTCTTCCTAACCCTGTTCCTCTCAGGTTACTCCATTTCCAAAAGACAATCTTATGCTAGTTGCTCAGATCAATAACCATGGAGTATCATCCTTAATCAACATTCAACTCATTAGCAAATCATGCTGGCCATGCCTTCAAAATATATGCAGAGCCATTTCTCACCACCTCCGTCACTTCTAAACTACTCCAAGGCACTATCGTTCCTCAGCTGGAATATTGCAATAGCACCTTAATCTCCCTGCTTCTACTCTTGCCCGCCTTCAGACTGTTCTCAACAGGGCAGCCAGTGCAAACTTGAAAAATGTAAGTCATGGAGTGAAACTTTCATGCAAGGTTGATTTTAGAATGACTAAGGACAGAGAGTAAGGAATTCACGAAATTTACAGGAACATATTTCTTGACTCCTTTCGTGTCACATAGCTAATAAGTCTTTGAATATGTGGCAAGGGGAAAAAGCTAGATCATGTCACTCCTCTGTCCCCAAATCCTCCAGTTGCTAGCTCCTTAGGTTTTTCAGAGAAAATTCAAAGCCCTTATCATAGCCTACAAGGTCCTAAATGTGCATTCTCCCCACCTCGCTCCGAAGTCAAGACTTTTGACACACTTGAATCTGACTTGGGTGGGGCAAGGGCAATATATGTAAATTAAACATTTGTACCCCCATAATATGCTGAAATAAAAAAGAAAAAAAAGACTTTTGCTCCTAATATTCTACTTACCGGAACACTCTTCCCCCAGATAGCCATATGCTTCAATGGCTCACTTCCTGTCTCTGCCTTCCCTGACTGTCATCTATAAAATAGTTCTACCATCGTCTCCCTCTCTTCTCTTACTCACTACTACGTTCTAGGTTATTTATTTATCATTGTCTCCTTTGAGTTGAATATAATCCCAATGGGACAGGGAGTTGATTTTCTTCTAGTGTAATCGCAGCATCTAGCACAGTGACACAGTAGGCATCCAATATGTATTTTCATATGCTGCCAATAAACCATAGCTGATCCTGGCTTTGAAATTGAAAGATGCAAGATCTGTGGTAGGAAAGATGACCTTTTTGCTCAGCAACGGGAGCTGGGCTGTGACTTCAAGGAGTCTCAGTTCGTGGAAGGCAGCCTGGCCCTCCAGTTGACTGGTTTCTTTCTTCCCGCCCTAACGGAGCCCCTTCCCCGGAGTCCATCCCTTGCAGGGCCCTCCTCACGTTGGCTGAAGTCGCCAAGCTCTCCCAGCCAATGGAAGGGCAAACCCCGGGCGAGAGGCGGGGCCAGAGCGCTCGCGCCCCAGCTGTGCCTCCGAGCGGGCGGGGGGACTCCATCCCGGAGGCACAGAGACGCGAAGCCCTCCCGAAGCCTAGAAGGGCCCGAGGGTCAGGTCACGATGGGAGTTAGTGGGGAGTCGCTGACGCAGTTCCTTCTCTGCTTTGTTCCAAGATGTGGGTCCGGCGCGTTCGGTGAGGGGTGCGCGGCAGTCTGGCGCGGGGGTCGGGCCAGGTTCTGGGAGTGTGTGCGGCACACAGGCCAGGAGCCAGGCCTCCTCTGCGGCTGTCCGCTGCTGAGAGGGGCGCGGCAGCCAAGGGGTCGTCGCGGGCTCCCCTGCTCTTGTTCAGCGCTGCCTCTTTGTCTCGGGTCAGGTCTCCAACTCCTCATAGCTGTTCTCTCCGACCAGGCTGGTGTGGTGACCGAACTGTGTCATCCCTGCTCCTAGCGGGTGGGCTGTCCGGGTAATAGTGATTCAGGCCCCGCCCAAGCTCTCAGAGGACCCCACGGTTGCTGAGTATTAGACTCAGATCACCAGCTCAACCTCCGTTACCAGTGAGGAAAGTAGGGTCCAAAGAGGAAGGCAGAGTCTTGCCCAAGGTTACTCATTCATTCATTTATCTATTCAACAAATATTTATTGAGCACCTGCCCAGTAGTGTGCTAGGTCCTGGGGTTACAGTTGTGTATAAGGCAGAGCTAAACTCTGGTAGGGAAGAACTGGAACAAGCTTGAAGGGTGGGGGAGGGAGGAAACACAAAACATATTTTGAGGACTGGTAATCCTAAGAAATGGGTAATCAGAGAAAAACATTCATTTTCTAGTGTTCCTTTCAGAAATAAGCCTTATTTCTTCCTGTCTCTCTAAAGACACTTGACTCAGCAAATTTCCCCTCTTGTCACCCTTGCAAAAACTTTCTGTGGAAAGCGGGATTGCAGAGAATGTCTCAATTGGAATGCATCTTGCAGTTAGAGGCTTTTAGATATGAACAGAACAGGTGAAAAGGATGGCTGTGGTGTGATGGAATGAGGATTTCCTTCAGACACAGAAGGCTTGTCACTCATATGACCTTGGGCAAGTCATTCAATCCCTGGAAACTACATTTCCTCATCTTCAAAATGGAAATGATCCTCCTTGCTGCTCATAGTTCTATAACAAGGGAAGTTACCCAAGATGAGACACTGCTCTGAGTGTCCACTTGGAGTTAAGGTCTCAGAGAATACAATCGTTTATATCTGTTTACAGTGATTCAAGACCCCATAGGAACTTCTTTACTGAACACAAGGAACAGAGCAGGAAAGATCTGTGCTGGGCAGATCCTTTGGATTGAGGCTGCTGCACACAGGAGTGTGGGTGAGTCATCCTCTTCTCTCCTGGGCAGGTGTGACCTAGATTGTGAAGTTAGTCTGGGGACAGGAATCCTGCCTGTTAAAGGACATGGGGCCCAGAATTGAAAGGAAACATTTCTCAATGGTTATTTATCAAATAAGAGAAAAGCACAGAATTGGGGGGCAGGGGTCTGGACCTTAAGTAGAGTTTTGGGATGGGAGTAAGGGTGATGCAGTGGAACTGAAAATTGGGCATCATGAGACTTGGATTTGAGTCTTAGCTCTCCTCTAAGTTCCAGTTTCCCCATCTGTATATTTAGATATAAGTTTAGGTAGTCTGGGAGGTCCCTTCTAGTTTTAACATTCTGAGAGTTTCTGAGTAGTGGGACTTGGATGGCTCTGTTGAGATAGAATTGCCAAGAATGCAAATATAGCATCATGTTGTTTCTCAGACAATATGAAACATAAAAAAAATAAACATATGGAGGAGGGATGGTGTGGTGATGTGCAGATTTACCTCTCACCATCCCTGTGTGCACTCAAGATACTAGATAGAATCCTGAATTTGTTTAACATTTCAAATCAAACAACACTTACTGAACCCTCTTTGTGCCAGGCATTGTGTGGCATGCACAGGGGAATATCATGGGTCCTATTTTCTGGGGGCTTGGAGCTTAATGTGTACATGGGAGGATGGGGGACATAGACATATACACAAGCCATTCTAGTATAAGGCAAACTCTATATTATAAATTTGTTATGGTTTTTTTTTTCAAGTACAGAAATTTTTATATGTCAGATATATTAGCTTTTCCATCATGGTGTTAGCCTTTGTTTTATGCTTAAGGCTTAGGCCTTTCCCTGAGAGCAAGTAGTCCCTTTATATTTTCTTCTAATTCTTATTTTTCCTTTCAATTTTTGCATTTCACTCATTAGTCTTTTGAATTTATTTTCAGGTATTTCCTCTTATTTCTTACTCCATTGCAGTTAATCAGTAACCAAGGATCATTGCTCAGAGGAACCTGAACAGGCAGGTGATGCTGGCAAATTAAAGGAATACGGCCTCCTGGGTAAAGCCTCTCTCTCCCACCGCCCCTCTCTCTCTGTTTCTGTCTCTTTCTGGGAATAGGACTGTGCCCCTTTGTGGGTTCTTCACAGCCTGAAATGGATAGTGATCCTGGGATCAGAGTGCTTATCTACCAGCCTCAGAGATTTGTGGGTTGGAGATCTGTGGGGTTTTATTGGTCCTCATCCATTTGCAAGCTGTCTGCGGTTGTGCTTTTGTGCGCAGTTGCTTAGACATCCCTAGTGTCCTGCTGGCCCCATGACCTCATCTTACCCCCCTCCAAACTTCTTTAGCCAAGACCCTACCTCCTTAGTGCTTGGGAATTCTTCCAGGATTTCTGAGGGAATTTTCCATCCAGTCAGGCAGAGGGCAGCAAATAGTTAGGTTTTCTTTTGATCAAACTCCTCAAACTGGTCCTCCCTGTCTAGTGTTGCCTTTTCCTCAGGTCCTCCAGAACTGCCCTGGGCTTCCTCACAGTACACCCCTGAGCAATTTTTGTTCTCCCTACGTGCCACTTCTAACCTAAGTCTCTTTCTCAATAAGTTTATGCATTTTCATGACTTCCTCTGTCTTCTGTCTTATCATTCTCAAATTTGCATTCCTGGTATATTCCTCCTCCCCTTGTCTAAAGTGTTTTTCCATGTCCCCATCTTGTTTAGTGACACTACCATTCTTGACACTCAAACATGGATCTGATGACCTTGCATTGTTTCCTCTATATCCAGTGTGATGTATGTGGATACGTTCTGGAAAATAACTGGATTTCACTGTGCTCTGTCCTGTTAAGACTAGGGTCTTCCTATCTTATTTTTTTGTTCATTCATTCAACAGACATTTATTTATTGGGCACCTACAAAGTGCCAGGCCCTGTAATGGTTACCCATACTGCATTCTTAAAGTTGTCTCCCAACTCATTTCCCTTTCTCTTTTCTTTTCCCCTCTGATCCATCTGGGCTAATCTTCCTAAAGGATTATTTTCCTAATTTCACTTTTGGGTAGGGTAACACAAAATTTATTGTCCAAACTGGTATATTTTTGTGAGTTAGGTGGGGGCACTATTAAATATGATGCTGGGATAGCAGCACTGCTCTGGGAAAACCAGGCTATGTGGTTACCCCACTCCTAGGTGGCATCTCTTGGATTCTTTTCTTTTTATTTCCCTCAATTTACTCCCCATAGGATACCCCAGCTGCCTCTCTCCTCTGTTTTCCATTTCATGAAGCTGGGGGAAACATGAATGTTCTGGGAGGTGGCAGAGGAAGGAGGTATGGAAACGAGGGGAAGTGAATGGTAATTCTTGAAAAACTGTATTGACAAATGAGAAAGAGAAGGGAAGTAACAAGAGAGGAGAACAGCAAGGTGAAAAAAAAGAATGCAGGGTGGGGAAAAGAAAATTAAGGGTTGATTTTACTCTTCTGTTTAGAACTTGTTTCCTGTGACATCAGTTTGTATCCGTATCTTTTGTCTTGTAATTTCATAGTTCTCGCAGGAATCACTTCAGGCAACTTGATTCTTTCATTTCTTCATTTGTTCATTCAATAACGACAAAAAATTGTGAGTGCTTATGATGTGCCTGGAACTGTTGCAGGTGCTAGGAATATAGTGGCAAACAAGATGGAGACAATCCCTGTCCACATTAAGCTTACGTTACAGTGTAATCTCCCACTTATTTTTGGTCAGGTGCCTGTGCCACCTTCCTTTTGAGAAGAGAATTACTGCTTATTCTCTGGGGCTCAGCCTCAGAGCCTTTTTAAAGCCCTTTCCCCAGCATTCAAGCTCTGGTAATTGTTCCCTCCCTCTTCTAGTCCCCTTCATCTCCTGTTGGTGTAGTTTGTAAATTGTAAATTTGCTCTCTTGTTTCTTTGCCATACTACTCCACTGTTACCTCCTTAAAGGTAGGTATGCTATTTCATGCTTGTATTAGTCTGCTGGGGCTACCATAACATACCATAATATCATTTAAAAAGGGGAAAAAAACATAATACCATAGACTGGATGGCTTAAACAATAGAAATTTATTTTTTCGTGGCTCTGGAGGTCAGAATATCCAGGCAACTGGCCAATGTGGTTTCTGGTGAGAAGTCTCATCCTAGTTTATAGATGGCCACCTTCTTGCTATGTATTCACATAGCCTTTGTGCGTGTGCATGCAGGGAGAGAAAGCAGGCATGTGAGAGCTTTCTTATGTCTCTTCTTATAAGGACACTAATCCTGTTGGATCAGGGTCCACCTTTATGACCTTATTTAACCTTAGTTATCTCCCTCGAAAGTCCGTGTCTAACTAAGTCACATTGGATGTTTGGGCTTCAACATAAGAATTTTAAAGGAAGAAAAACATTCAGTCCATAACAATACTGCTTTAAATTTTCCCTGTGTTGGACCCAGAACAGTGATATGTACAGGGTAGCATGTGCTCAGTAATTATTAGTTTAAGAAATGTACAAAGAGGCCAGGTGCGGTGGCTCAGGCCTGCAATCCTAGCACTCTGGGAGGCTGAGGGGGGAGGATCTCTTGAGGTCAGGAGTTTGAAACCAGCCTGAGCAGGGAGTGAGACCCTGTCTCTACTAAAAATAGAAAAATTAGCCGGGTGTGGTGGCCCATGCCTGTAGTCCCAGCTACTTGGGAGGATTAGGCAGGAGGATCACTTGAGCCCAGGAGTTTGAGGTTGCAGTGAGCTATTATGATGCCACTATGCTCTACCGGGGGTGACAGAGCGAGACTCTGTCAAAAAAAAAAAAAAAAAGAAGGCCGGGCGGGGTGGCTCACGCCTGTAATCCTAGCACTCTGGGAGGCCAAGGCGAGTGGATAGCTCAAGGTCAGGAGTTCAAGACCAGCCTGAGCAAGAGCGAGACCCTGTCTCTACTATAAATAGAAAGAAATTAATTGGACAACTAAAAATATATGTAAAAAATTAGCCGGGCACGGTGGCACATGCCTGTAGTC
>CAUYRT010081324.1:0-16220 GCA_963574885.1 Lepilemur ruficaudatus | reverse complement strand
ACAGGCACGCGCCACCATGCCCGGCTAATTTTTTGTATATATTTTTTAGTTGGCCAATTAATTTCTTTCTATTTTTAGTAGAGACGGGGTCTCACTCTTGCTCAGGCTGGTTTTGAACTCCTGACCTTGAGTGATCCACCCGCCTCAGCCTCCCAGAGTGCTAGGATTACAGGCGTGAGCCACCGCGCCTGGCCCAATCTCCCATTTTTGGTTCATCTCTGTTTTAACCTGTTGTAATCATGAAGCTTGTGATTTAATTTTATCAAAATGTATTTCCACTTCTGCGGAGGTATTTATATAAGTGCAGCATGAAGAATTAACTATAACACAAACACCCCTTGTTCTGCTAAGATAAAAGTCAAGAGTTTTGCAATTATGAAGAACGACTTGAGCCAAAGAGTCTAAAGATATTTTTTTTTTTTGAGACAAAGTATCACTTTGTTGCCTGGGCTAGAGTGCCGTGGCGTCAGCCTAGCTCACAGCAACCTCAAACTCCTGGGCTCAAGCAATCCTTCTGTCTCAGCCTCCCAAGTAGCTGGGACTACAGGCATGCGCCACCATGCCCGGCTAATTTTTTCTTATATTTTTAGTTGGCCAATTAATTTCTTTCTATTTATAGTGGAGACGAGGTCTCGCTCTTGGTCAGGCTGGTTTCGAACACCTGACCTTGAGTGATCTGCCCGCCTCGGCCTCCAAGAGAGCTAGGATTACAGGCATGAGCCACCACACCTGGCCAAATCTAAAGATTTTTGTTGAGCAATTTTTGTTATTGCAGTTTCGTTAGCAATGATTTTTAAGGGCATGGATAGGTTGTGGAGCACGTGCTGTGGAGCTGCCACCCCCACAAGGGTAGTAGAGTTTACCCAAGGAAATACTTATTTTCACCTGGGATTTTCCCTGGGAGATACCATTTTGGGGTTCCCCAGATGGAATCTCCATCTAAAATTCCCCTAGTTATTCATAAAAATAATTTCAGGAAACTGGTCTAGTGAGCAACTTCTAATCTGTTAATGGACCGAGAAGGGAGAGGTGAGGAGTCCTAATAAACAAATGTCCCCGGTTGTCCAGCTGTTTAAGCAATCATAAGCCCAAGAAGTTCCTTTTTTACCTCCACAGACAAAAATACATCCAGGGGCACACAAACAGTACCTCTCCCAACTGAAGGTTTTTAGAGCCATTTTGGGTAACGTTGCGTTAGATTTTTAAACCAGGAGTCTGTATTAGGGAGTTGATCCTGTCCCTCTGGAAGCTGACAGGCTGCTGGTTTTTTTAAGCCTTGGGGAAGCAATTTTTGCTGGTGTTCTATGGTACAGATAGGGGTCCCATGGTCCCTATCCAAGGAGTTAAAGCATTTGTTAATAAGGTAATCTAAAGAGGGTGGTTCTGGAAAGGCTGTAACTGTCAATTTTTTACAATAGGTGATCAGTTTAGGGAGAACATATGGCCAATAGATAGTATGCGTGTAAGATTGTGGGTTCTTTCTGTCGCCTTGTACATAGTGTCTAATAAGGGGCTGAGTAAGAAAGAAACATGGGAAATCTGGAGTACGGAGTTATTAATTGTACCCTATAGGTGATCTGAGAGATAGGCTTGTGTAAGTTTAATGTACAGGAAGGTACACCAGTGACCTTGCATACAGAGGCAAATGTAGGATTGGAGTGGTCCTGTACTGAACAAGGTGTTGTTCCTAAAATCGTTCCAGTCATAGGCAGACCTCACTCTAAATGTGAGCAACAGGATCTCAGTCGGGAGTTTGACTGTGGCCCCGGGTTTGGACGTTGGGGCACAAAGCAAAGGGCAGAGAGGTTCTCGCTATCACTCAGCCACTATACACTATATTGATATGCTAATTCTACATCTTTTAAGAAACCTAAAACATTGCAGTTTGCCTATACATCAGAGCTCTCTAATAAACAAGCAAAAGAAAAAATTATTGTTGCCAAGATTTATCCAGGTGCTTTGTGGTGATATTGAAGAACAAGAACTCAAGTTGGAAAGCTTAGGCAGGTCCCAAACAGCAGGCAGAAGCCAGAGTACTGGGGTCTTCTGCAGATTCACAGGGGCATGCTGGGAGAATCATTCTTCTGGCTGGTGGTGGTACAGTGGAGAGGTCAGGTGCTCCCCACCAGATTGCCTGGATTCAGTCCCAACTTAGCTGTGCTACCAGCCGTGTGACCTTGGACAAGCTCCACAGCCTCTCTGTGACAACGTTGACTCAGATGTAAAACGGCGTAGTCACAGCACACCTCCTAGTGTTGCTGGGAAGAGTTAATATCTACAAAATGCTTAGAACAGCATCTTAGTCTGTTTGCATTGCTATAAAGGCAAAATACTTAAGGCTGGGCAATTTATAAAGAAAGGAAGGTTATTTGGCTCACAGTTCTGCAGGCTGTACAAGAAGCATGGTGCCAGCTTCTGCTTCTAGGGAAGGCTTCAGGCTGCTTCCATTCATGGCAGAAAGGAAGAGGAGCAGGTGTGTGCAGAGACCACATGGTGAGAGAGGAAGAAAGAGAGAGAGGAGGGAGGAGGTGCCAGGCTCTTTTTAACAACCTGCTTTTGAGGGAACTAATAGATTGAGGACTCACTCACCACCACCCTCTTCCAGGGAGGGCATTAATCTATTCATGAGGGATCCACTCCCATGACCTAAACACCTCCCATCCCCTCCAACATTGGGGATCAAATTTCAACGTGAGGTTTTGGGGACAAACATCCAACAGAGCTATTTGCTATTTGCTATCCAAACAGCAAACAGTGTTTAGTAAGCAGTACGATATGTTAGCTCATGTTATTATCAACCCAGGAAACTCAGTCCTATTCTAATGAAAACTAGCCCCACAAAATCAAGGTGTCCGGGGGAGAAGGGTCTCCCTTCCTTCCACCCACTCAGACGCTGCACACCCATGCACGTCTAGCTCTTTTACCATATCAGGTATAGCTCTGGCTTGAAAAGAAGCAGTCCTCATTTCCTTCCTCCCGCAGAGCCTTGGTCAGCAGCTGGGCTGCTTAACGAGCCATCTTTCAGAGTAATTGAATGTGAACCCGCAGACCAGCATATCACCTTAATGCACGTGGCTTCCAGCGTCCTGCCTCCCTGAGAGTCAGCTGCCTTGTCCCACACCCCTGGCGTTACAAGTTTAAAAACAGAAGCTTTCTGAGTTATGGCTGTTAACTGTGTCTGTTGTCCGGCCACACTGAAGAATGTTCTGTCTTAGGCTCTTCCATTATAGGCAACAAAAGTTTTTTCCCCTGATATATTGCTTAAACTGCATCCATTGATTAATGACCTATAGCGAACACTTTCTAGCGCTTCTCTGTTAGTGTCTCCTGTGTGGGCTCGTTCATGAGCAAAATGTGTCCCCTTTTCTCTTTGTCTCCCTTGCTTCACCCACAGCTGCCTTTGGGTGGTGTGGTGGGCAGAACACAGGGTTTTATGGCAGGAGGGGACCTGGTTTTGTGTCCTAGTTTTCACTTACTGACTGTGGGAACTCAAGCCATTCCTTCGGCTCGTGGGGCCCAGGGTCTTCTGTGAAATGAGATGGTTGGACTCAGGTGGCTCCTTCCAGCTCAGGGTTCTTTGATGCTTCAGCTCTTCTCCCCACTCGTGACTCAGAGGTGACCACTCAGGAAACCCCTTTAAGGGAGTGGCAGGGGGAGCCCCCATCTCCTGCAGTTGGAGGAGGCTCAAGAGACATGATGGCCAGACTGCAGGCCCCACCCCCAACATGGGCTCTGCTGATGCAGACAGTCCAAGTGTTCCCAATGGGACCTTAGATTTGGGGTCAGTGATGATGACTCTTTGGGTATCTCCTTTGGGATCTAGAGATGTTGTCCAGTTGCCAGTTAACCAGCATTTCAGGGAGTCTAATGGCAGCTTCTAAGAGTCTGAGACCAGGCCTCTCGCCTCTCTCGTACACTTGTGATGTCCAGCACAGGGCTGGGTGCACTGTAAATGTTGCTAAATATTTCAGAAGAATGGTAAGAAGTCAATGGTAGGAAGTGGTTGCAGAGAAACCTAATGTCATCTCAGACTACATAAATAGAAGCATGATAACTAGAATGAGGGAAATGATAGGCTCACTATTGCACGCTGCAGAGAGCCCATCTATAGAACTAAGTTTCATTTTGGTTCTGCATTAAGGCTCCATGACAGTAGACACAGTGTTTGCCTTTTTTGCTACTGCATTGCCTATAAAAGCACTGGGCCTGTCAGATACCAGGCTTGCAATAAACATGTTACCTGTCCAACAGAGAAACACTCGGGGCTACTTCAAGATTACAAGGGCCCAGTGCTTTGGGAGGCTGAGGCGGGAGGGTCTCTTGAGGCCAGGAGTTCGAGACCGGCCTGGGCAAAATAGTGAGACTCTCATCTCTACAAAAAATAATAAAAAAAAAAACTTAGCTGAGCATAGTGGCACACGCCTGTAGTCCTAGCTACTCTGGAGGCTGAGTCAGGAGAATTGCTTGAGCTCAGGAGTTGGAGGCTGCAGTGATCTATGATTGTGCCACTGCACTCCAGCCTGGGTGACAGACCCTGTCTCAAAAAAAAAAAAAAAAAAAGGATTGTAAGGAAGCCCATCATCATGTCTTAGGAAGAGCAACAAAAGTAGCTGGAGATATTTAACCCAGTGACTCAGGAAATCCTGAGACTCATCCCCAAACATTTGAAGAGTTTCTACATACAAAGGGAATTAGGCCCATCGTGTGTAACTAAGAAGATGATGGTATCACAGGACTTGGAACTTTCTAACAATCAGAGCCATCCACAAACAGATTGGGTGCGATGAGATGGTGAGCTTTCTGTCGCTGGAGGAACTTGATCCTAGGCTGGGTGGCCACCTGCGGGGATATTGTCATGGGGATTCAAATCTTGGCTGGGGAGGGGCGCAGTGCAAACCTGTGTTTTGTCCTGCCTAACTAACATCTATTCTCTCTTTCAGTGACAGCTTCCTGATTTTGTTTTAGAAATCCCACTGATTTCCCAAAGCACAGCCTCGTGTGACTTGCTGATCCCACTGAGTACAGGTGTGGTGGGGATTATTTTTTAAAGTGCCTTATGTTCCCCGGCTGAGCGTGGCACACAGCCTAAGCCAGGTTTCCTTAGAATGGTGGTTCTCAAAGTGTGGTGCCCAGAGCAGCAACATCAGCCTCTCATCGGAACTTGTTAAAAATGCAAAATTCTAAAGTCCTACCCCAGAATCAGAAACTCTAAAGGTGGGGCCCAGCAGTCTGTTTGCACAGGCCCTCAAGGGACTGCCCAGGGGTTCTTGCTCTTAAGATTGCTGCAGCCTAACGTTTTGGGACTCAAGTCTTCAGCTTTTCTTCAATTCTTGAGCTTCTCATTTTTCTCCAAATAAACTTTGATTTTTCTTTTGCTTCAGTTAGCTAGAGTCAATTTCTGTTGCTTAGAACTGTAACAACACCAGACCAGTCCGGCTCAACTTTTACGTAACAAAGTTGTGAGTTGTTTTTCAGTTGCTAAGGACCCTCAAGTTGAAAGTCATGTAACCTGAGCATGCCCAGATGAGCCAAGCCTGTAACCATAGGTGGAACGTAAGTGCTTCGGCTGGACTGAGGAGTGGGGACTGAATTAAGAAACGGACACTGCAGGGCAGGATCCAGAATCCAATCAGATGGAGCCCTGGCATCACCCCATGGCAGGGTCCAGTCTGAGCTTGCCTCCTGGCATCATCCCATTGCAAGATCCAATCAGATCACACTTCTTTACCTGTTCTTATAAAACCCGACCCAGCCCCCAGCTTGGGGAGACAGATTTGAGCATTTCCTCCTGTCTCCTCGCCAGTCAACCGGCAATAAGGCTTTTCTTTTCCCAAAGGCTGGTGCCACAGCATTGGTTTCTATGCACATCAGGCAGTGAGCCCATTGATTGGTCAGTAGCAGAATCAAAGAGCCAAGCTGACACTGCATGGGAAAGATTTGGTCAGATGAGCCATAAGGCCCCTCCCGCCCTGCCCCTTCCAATGAATGAGTTAGTAAATGAATGATTAATGGAATTAAACCAGATCCCATCCAGTTTGAGCTCTGAGAGAAAGTAAAATTAGGCTAAGGGGAGGCCAGGGGAAAGGTGAAGAATACTAATTCCAGAATGACTGGAGTTCTGCATGGGCCAGGATTAAGACAGGCTCAGAAAACCTGACCCCGGTGAGAGCTTTTTTGTTGACCAGCTGAGTGACCTTGGGGAAGCCATGTGACCTTCCCAGCTTCCATTTTCTTCTCTCCAAAGGATTGGATTATTCTGTGCTATTTGCTCCTTCTTCTTCTGTAGCTAAATTAAAACGCACGCGTGACTAACAATAGCGTCGGGGTGGCCTGCATGGAGCGCTGCCTGTTGGGCTGTGAGCAGTTTAACGAAAAAGTCTTCCTCGTGGTAATTTGGGCCAGATGCTTCGGTGCAGACCCCGCTGACTCATCAACAGTGCTGCCTTCCTTAGGACCGGGCTGGGGGTCGGCTCTGAGCTAATGCCATCTGCTTTTCCAGAAGTGCCCTGCTGGGTTGGCACGGGGGAGGGGGGCAGAAAGAACAGGCACTTAGGGAAAGATCTGAAGGATGGGGAATTTTTCTAACTGGTATGGAGATTTATTGGATGTGAGCCTTTTCGAAGGAGAAATTGGTATAAATAAGTGTCTCCATGTAGGACTGGGGAGACTATGAAACGTACATGCATTTGGAAGAGGAAATGTTGGAAAGCACCAGTTCGGGATGTTTTCATAGCTGTTTGGGAGCAGTCTGTGGGCAGAAGAACCAACAGAGGAACCAGACAGTACTGGCAGTTTGGGAGGATGGGCAAAAGGTCCTCTAGCTTTGTGAACTTTGTTCTTTCCGCTGCTGTCAGCTTCTCTGTCCTCTCTCTGATTCTTCTTGACACTCTGGTCTTCTGGGTTCTAGCTCGTTTCTACATGTCACTTTCTGTGGAAGAGCCCTGTTTGCTTGTGAGTGACTGATCCTCAACTTGTAACCACTTGGGGACACAGGTGAACTTTATTGGCTCCTGAAGTCAAACCCTGAATTTGAACAGCCAAGTCTTAGGAAGGGAAGGGTGCAGCTGGACTTCAGGAATGGCTGGAACCAGGGCTCAAACTCTGCTAGCAGAGTCTCGTCTTGCTTCTCTCTGCCTGGTGGTTTCATCATCTCTTCCCGTAGACCAGCTTCAGCCACATGGTGGCAAATACGGCTGCCTACAGGGTCCTCAGTTCACCTTTTGTAATTCTGACTACTGGGGAGGGGCTGGCTTTTACTTTCTCAGTCCCAAGTTGAATTAAAGAAAAAGCACAAGTGACTAAAAATCACAGCTCTTCCAGTGACTACCCACGTGACCTTGCAAAAGTTTGCCTCTCCGAACAGCAGTTTTCTCACTTGAGAAATGGGGATGAATATAATTCCCAGGTCAGAGAGGCAGTTATTTCCCAGTGGTTGGGAGCAGAGACTCTGGACCCAGAACACCTGGTTTCCATTTCAGTTTTGCTGCTTCGAAGCAGTGTGACTTTGGGCTGGTCCCCCACCTCTGGGTGTTCCAGCTTCCTCATCTCTAAAATAGGGGTAATAATGGCACCCACGTGTAGGGGTGGTGTGAAGATTAAATGAGCTGTGCCCATAAAGAACGTAGGGCAGTGAATGGCATTTGGCAAGCAGTCTGTGCTAGTGCTTACTCCTTGCTGTCACCACAATTCTTGATGACATTTCTGCAGAGTCTCTGCAGCTTAACCCAGACAGGCTGTGAGCTCTGGGCCACTCCCTCCTCAGCCAGTGGCCCTCCTGCTAATTCAGAATGCCAGTGAGTAAGTATTGAGGTGGATGTTCTTATTGGAATGAACTCAAATCTGTTATAGTTTGTATTTACCTCAAAAACTAGTCATTCTAGAGCCTTCGTTCCCTATCATGAATGGACTGCTTTTAAGAATAGATTCTATTCGGAGCACCGTGTCAAATACTGCACATCCATTACTGAATTGTCACAACAACACAGCCAGGCGAGAGTTCTTAACTGTCTTTTACAGAATAAGAAAATGCATCTCCGAGAACTAGAGTAGCTAGTTGAACTAGAGTAGCTGGGGTCACACCTGGATTATGAAGGAGCCGAGATTGAACCCCACCTCTGTCCAGCTGGAGGCATCTTCTGGGGAGGGCTGAGCCCGGGTTGAGTGTGGAGACCATCCTTCCTGGGGCACCAAAGCCTGGGCATCCTGGAGGCCTCGGCCAAGGCTTCCCATCTGCCTCAGTCTCCCCTCTTCCCCGAGAGTCAGAGGAAGCTTTGCACAGAAGCTCAGCCTCGGCCGGCGGGTGTTTGCTTCGCCCACGCTCTGACTTGTTCGCTCCGTGCACCTTCGGCCTGACTTGCCTCCCCAGCCAGAGAGCAGCTGCCGTGCGGTGCGCGTTGTTCACAAGGCCTTTGTTTCGCAGCCTTCGCGCAGGGCAGGGGACCCAGCCAGCGCCCGGGCGGACTCCGGGCTGAGAACGGTGAGAGGAGCGCGCCGGTCCCGCTGCTCACCAGGCGGTGGCGCCAGACTGCAGGCCCGGCCGGCTCTGCGTGGCTGTCGCCGGCTGCGGAGCTGGTGGCCCCACGCTGGAGAAGCACCCGTCATTGGAGTTTCCTGTACAGGGAAAGGGACAAGGAGAGAGGCCTGGGGCAGCGGCAAGACGGTAGCAGAGAGAATGGCGTTGGCCAGGGGACAGCCCTGCAGGACTTGCAGGGCCAGCCAGCCTGGGCCGGGCATTGAGGCCTCGATTTCAGACGTTGGGCGCAATCTCCCAATCGGAGCGTGACACGCCCAGGGAGCTCCCCTGACGAAACCGACAAGCCCCACGGGCAAGGCTAACACAGCGCCCACGCCCACGGTCAAACGTAGAAGGTTCGGATGCGCCATCGCCTTGGGCAGCAGCTATCGTGTCCCTTCATTTTTATACAAGCTAGAGTCTCAGAAGAAGGGGGGCCTGGGCCTCCGTCTGCCTCTGGGAGCCCGGGACGCTAGCCCCTCCTGCCCCGCCCTCCTCCTGCGGAGGGAAACTGAGGCCCCAGATTTGCCGGAGTTGGTCTTCCTTCTGACTCCGGCTTCTTCCCTCATCTGTAAACCAACAGCAGCGAACTACGGAGCTTCAAAGTCTCCCTAAGCTCGACTTTCTTAAAAATAAAACGTAGAATTCTCCTTAGCAATGTGGGTTATCCTGACTTAGGGCTACTCTTCATGCATTCACTGGCTTGGGACTGATACTGCGGAGTGCCGGACGCCTCCGCAGGGGCGGAAAACAGAACAGGCATTCTGTCTGCGGTTTGGCGGCGGCCACAGTCAGTTGAGAAGGCAATTGCCACATGGTGTGAGAAGTGATGCGCATCTTAACTGTTCACATTTAGCCATTTTGCTGTTGTGTAAGCATTGTCACTCCCTGGGCGTTTCCAGTGCGGAAAGTATGCACGACAGGGCCCTTAATCCAGCCCAGGGAAGTCACAGAGCACTTCCTGGAGGAGGAGACACCCAAGCTGAGACCTGGAGGCAAGGAGGGGTTAGGGCTTGAAAAGTGAAGAGTGGGACTGGACATGGGGCCTCACGGGACTCCTTGTTTTCCAGGGGTCCGGGGAAATGGCCCTATCTCCTCCCTTTTTGTCACTCACATTGCAGGGACCCATGAGCTGAGGAGGGGGGAGTCTATTTCCACCTGTCCATGGGCAAGGTGGTGTTCTGCATGGAAGGATTAAGAATCTGATGAAATCTGATTTTCCCTCTCCACAGGAAAAATATATGTCTTCTCCAGCTCTCCCCACTGCAGGGTTCCGCAGGCGCCCAGTGGAGCCCAGGGTGAGAACTCCAGCATTAGAGGCTGGGGAGGCAGGGCCATGCTCCCCTTGGTAAGTACTTTCCTTCCTGAACCGCCTGTCCCAACAGCTGCTCCAGTGACTCTGACCAAGAGGGTCCTTTCTGTTGATGTGTCTGAGTGGGCTGGGGAGGGGCGGGGATGCCTGGTAGGGGCGCTGCAACCCAGCTTCTCTCCTTGCTCCAGCGAGTGTGGCTCTGCTGGGCTGGGCCTGCTCCCCTGTAGGCTACCCTTCTAGTTTTGGTGGGGGCAGGCAAGCCTTCTTGGCCCACAGTAGGCACCCATGGGATGGCTGGGGAAATATGACAGGTTTTTCCAGGTGTATCTAGCTGGGCTGGCCTCCCTGCCTTCTTCATTCGGGGATTCTGATTACCTCTCAGGTGGGAGGAAGTGGCATGATGGGTTCGCGGCGCCCACATCTTTGGGCCACTGGGGGGACTGGACTTACTATCTTTGCTCTGCTGTTTGGCTAAGGGCCTGGCACCTCAACTCTTGGCACAGTGCTGTGGTCACTGCCATGCAAGCATCTTGTCCTCTGATGGCCTATGTCCCTGACCGGAAGAAGGTAGGAGACAGGAGAAGGAGTTTGGGGGCTTGGCGTGAGAGGGCTGGGGTGCTGGTCTTGTTGGGCTCCTTACTAACCGCAGGGTTTTTAAAAAGTCCTTCAAACTAAGGTGTGAATCCTAGTTTCCTCTTGTAGCACAAAGATGCTGATCCGCACCATGACTTGAGAATGGATGAAGATATGAGATACGATGACAGTGACAGTAATGATAGCAAGAGCTGCCACTTACCAATGTTTGCTAAGCCAGCTTCCATGCATGGGACATACATGTGAGCCTTTGTGAGCCGTCTACATATTGAAGAGCACATTGTTACTGGGAGTGGGTGGATACACACTGTTCCAGGGGCCCTAGGCATGGCTGAGCCCCACAGCAACCCCGGCCTCCTGTACAAACTTGGGTGAGTCTGCCCTTCCCTGGTCCTCAATGCTTTGTCAGTGAGGAGCTTGGCCCAGATGACCCATAAGGGCCATGCAATGAAGTGACCTGGGGGAGTCACTGCCAGGAGCCTGTCGGGGATGCCAAAGGCAGGGATCGAGGAGGAGACCAAGGTGCTGGTTGGTGATGACCAGGGAGGATGGCGACCTAGTGGAACCAAGACCTGACTTTCCAAGGGACCCACTGAGACTCTTTTGCAAACGAGTGCAGTCTCCTCCACCCTGTGTGGAGTCAACCTTGGGGAGTCAGCCACAGGTATCAGAAGCAATAAAGGTAGAACCCAGCCCCAAGCTCTGTGAAAGCCCCAGAAAGACCTTAGATCCAATCAATAAGCTTTATTAAACACATTGCCTGCTCAACATGGGTCTGGTGACCATTTACTGTGTTTGCAATGTTATTGTTAATGTTCAAAATAAATGCTCATGCAATCCCCCCTGCCTGCAATTACTACTTTTCTTCTCTTTGCAATATTTTCCATTTCTTTCCATTGACCCAAGAGACATAAAAATAAGAGCCACCGTTTAATGAGCAAGTACTATGTGCCAAGTGCTTCATGTGCACTGCCTCATTGAAGAGGTCTGTGAGGCAGTGCCATTATCATCGCCTCCTCTTTAGAGATGAGAAATCTGAGATACAGACTGTAAGTAGCTTGTCTGAGGTTACACCATTAGGGAGCAGCAGATTTTTTCACTTGACTTCGAGTTGATCATGATGTTCTCCCCAGAAGTCTTTTTGGTTCACATTTTGTTCCTCCTGCTTCTATCCTTCTGCCTGATAAACCTTGGAAAACCCAAGTGTCTCCAAGAAAGCTGCAGGCAAGTCAACCACTGTGGCCTCCACCTTTGGCTTAGGGTCAGTCCCTCCCCATCACAGCAGGACTCAGCTCACCGGGCCCCAGCCCCTGACATCAAAGCAGTAGGATAAAAGAGGCTCTGAGGACAATAGATGGGCTTGGAAATGTTTCTTCCTGTTGGCATTCTTTTCTGGGTGGTGGGCCTTGGGAGGAACAGTGGGAGGGGAAGGAATAATTCCTTGTAGATTCAGACTGATTTAGTGGGCTTCTTTGCCACCTCTCCAGTCCAGTGGTGATTGTCCTGTCCCAGGTCAGATAAGAGGAAGGCTCAAAGACACCCAGAGAGCAGGTGCTTCCAAAGCCATGGAACATGGCATCCCCGTCCTTTTGGGGATCCTTCCTACGTTGCCCAAGACCTGCAATACCCCACTTCCCTGTCTTTCAGGAAAGCAGCAATGACTCAATCACAATGAACAATAAGTGAGACTATCAATGCTAAATAGCTCCCTGCTCCACAGGGGTTGTGAGGGGCGAGGTGGGAGTTGCCACTCAATTGTACAGTTGAAAGAATGACTCTCCTGGAATTTCAAATGTCAGTGAGTGGCTTGGGCAAGCGGTATCCTAGGATGGATGCTGATGCTGCTGGTATTCACAAAATAGTCTCCAAGATTTTTTTTAGCTTTTAGGTTTAATTTACAAATGCCAACCTTCAGGCCCAGACTCACGAATTCACCAGAGTCATTCCCAGTCTCCTTGGGTCCTGCACTCTGGAAACACCTCACTGGGCTCCTCCAGGGGTCTCTCCATTAGTGAGTGGGATCCCCATCCACACTCCACGTTGAGTGCTCAGTCATGAATGCCTCAGAGCCTGAGAAGACCAAGATCCCAGGGGATGATTTGGGGAGGCTACAGCCACTGCCCTCTATGATGTCAGCCCCAAAGTTTTGGCTACACCCCAGTGTGGCTTCAGGCTGCTATAACAAAACACCACAGACGGGGTGGCTTACAAACAGCAGAAATTTATTTCTCATACTTCTGGAGGCTGGGAAGTCCAAGATCAAGGCACTACCAGATTTGGTGTTGGGTGAGGACCTGCTTCCTGGTTCACGGATGGCAGCTTCTCACTGTGTCCGCACATAGTGGAAAGGGTGAGCTAGCTCTCTGTGGTCTCTTTTACAAGGGCACTAATCCCATGCATGAAGGTGCGACTTGATCCCCTCCCAAAGGCCCCATCTCAAAATACTATCACATTAGGAATTAGTTTCAACGCATGAATTTGGGGGAACATGAACAGTCAGACCATAGTGTGTCTATATGTGGACAACCCCTCTTAAGTCATAATAACATCTGCTTGGTGATTCGTGCAGCCACTGTGGCCCAGGGGGAAGCACACTGAACTCAGATCAAGGAAAACTGGGTTTGAGTCCCATCCCTGTCTGCCATTTTTCTATCGTGTGACCTTGAGCAAGTCAGTTTACATCCCTGGCTCTCAACTTCCTCATCTATTATAACCCTTGACCACTTCAAGAGATTATTTTTTTCAGGATCAAACAAGATGATATAAATAAAAGTAATTTTAAACTGAATAGTGATTATACTGTTAGGATGCTTTCAGCAACCAAATAAAAGAAAACAAAGCCCAAATTGGCTGTCTTGGTCTGTTTTGTGCTGTTCTAACAGAGTACCTGAGCCTGGGTAATTTATAATGAATAGAAATATATTGGCTCACAATTCTAGAAGCTGGGAAGTTCAATATCAATGTTCCTGCATCTGACAAGGCCCTTCTTGCTGCTTTATCACGTGGCGGAAGGTGGAAGGGCAAAGAGACAAGGGAGAGAAAAATGAAAGGGGGCTGAACTTGCCCTTTTATAATGGCATTAATCTCACCCATGAGGGTGGAGCCCTCACGGCCTGAGCACCTCTTAAAAGTCCCATCTCCTAATAATGTTACAATGCCAATCAAATTTCAATGTGAGTTTTGGAGGGCACGAACATTCAAACCATAGCACTGGCTTAAATAACAAAGGAGACTTATTGGTTCCTGTGAATGAAAAGTCCAGAAACTAGGCAGGCATTGGCACCGTGGTTTCTCCACACTTCTCTCAGCTCTCTCCTCCTGATGCTGGCTTCCTCCTGAGGTTTGCACTGACGTGGCTACAGGATTCACGTAAGAAAGACTCTTTGGAAGGAGGAAAATTTCTCTAAAGCATCTGCCAAACCTGCCCTTGTATCTCACAGGCCTGAACTGGATCATATATCTGTTACGGTCTCTGAGGAGGCCCCAGTAAGTAGCATTCTTCGTCTCCATCTGAGTTACGAAACACTTGATATATAAAACAAAAGAGTGAAATATTATCTCCAGTCCTGATGCCGCTAGAGGCTATAACCCAGTACAAGAACAACGGACCTGCTTCCAGAATCCACAAATTAGGCAACCCGCTCACCCTGTCGAGGTATCCAGGTGTCCGTGGAAACTCACCATGTAGGTAAGACTCCAGGATGGAGGAGCAGAGGTGGCTCTGTGCTCCAGTGGACAGCTCACTCCTAAGAGGACGAAGAGATGTGCTGACCGAGCATGCACAATTTGTTCTTCCCAGATTTCCTAAATTTAGGTAGGTTACTTTGCCTCACCCAGGGTGAAGCAAGTAAAGGGAGAGGCCAGGAGCCATGTTAATGGGGTTTCCTTCAAGGGAATGAAACATTAGGAAAGGGGAAGACACATTCCCACCTCCACTCCTAGAATTCCAGAACCATCCGTGTGGCCAGGAGAGTGTCCTGCACTAATTGTCTTAGGCCTGGTTTACCTGAACTAATCAGTATGGCAAGGGGGATGGCATCACACCAGTTGGCTTCAGTCTGAAGCTGTAATTGAGGCCACTTCTTCCCTCCCTTCAATTTCGTGGCTACTACACAATGGCAGAATGACAGAGAGATTGAGTGGATAACTACAATGTCCACTTCAGTGATATAGAAAAGTAAGTCAATAACGATTATGATTTGCATAGTGTTTATTGTAGTATAACCAAGCACTGTGACAAGCTGGTTTTATCTTTTTAAAAATTAAATAAATTGAGATTTCCACTTCTGGCCAGGATGGAGTAATTATATCAAATTAACCTTCCTCCCATAAATAACTACCAAACTGGTTAAATACACATAATAATTGTTTCAGACATGGACAACAGGCAACAGAGGATTGTGATCCCTGGGAGATGAGCCCTATGATTGCCCTGGCTTTCTTCTGGAAGGCTCTCACCAGATCCCAGCACAGGAAGAGGGGTCTGAGCAGAGCACGCCAATCTCACTGAGCTGGAGAAACAGAGCACTGAGTTTAGGGAGGCTGAGGCAGCTGTCATCTATAGGGTGGAGTACTGGAAAGCAGAGAGCTCTGCAGATGTAGAGCTCTAGAAATCTGCAAAAAGATCCCCTTGAGGTGATCAAAATGTTCTGGAATTATAGAGTAGGGATGGTTGCACACCCTGAAAATATATTAGAAACCACTGAATTAAACAATTTTTTATGTACACTTTAGCTTTTATCAAGAATATTTGAAAATTTTCTTTTATTCCATTTTCTAACTATGCTTCCATTAAAATTTATTAGTCAGTCCATAAAATTTACAAAAGTATTATGTATACTTTAATAAAATCAGTCACTTATTGAAAAAAACTTTCAAAAATCATCTGGACCAAATACAGCTATAGTAAAGTAGGTTTTTTTTAAAGTTATATATATATATTTATTTCAGCATATTATGGGGGTACAAATGTTTAGGTTACGTGTGTTACCTTCCCCCCTGTCCCCCCGGAGTCAGAGCTTCAAGCAGGTCCATCCCCTGATGGTGCTCATCGCACTCATTATGTATGTATATACCCATCCCCTTCTCTCCTCCTCCCCGCTCCCATCTGCCTGACACCTGATAAATGTTATTCCTATATGTTCACTTAGGTGTTGATCAGTTAATATCAATTTGCTGGTAAGTACATGTGGTGCTTATTTTCCATTCTTGGGATACTAGACTTAGTAGAATGGGTTCCAGCTCTATCCAGGAAAATACAAGAGGTGCTATATCACCAGTTTCTTATAGCTGAATAGTACTCCATGGTACACATATACCACATTTTATTAATCCACTCATGTATTGATGGGAACTTGGGTTGTTTTCACATCTTTGCAATTGTGAATTGTGCTGCTATAAACATTCGAGTGCAGGTGTCTTTTTTATAGAGTGCCTTTTGTTCTTTTGGGTAGATGCCCAGTAATGGGATTGCTGGATCAAATGGTAGATCTACTTGTATCGCTTTCAGGTATCTCCATATTGCTTTCCACAGAGGTTATGCTAGTTTGCAGTCCCACCAGCAGTGTAGGAGTGTTTCTATCTCTCCGCATCCACGCCAACATTTATTGTTTTGGGACTTTTTAATAAAGGCCATTCTCACTGAAGATAAGTGATATCTCATTGTGGTTTTGATTTGCATTTCCCTGATGATTAGAGATGTTGAACATTTTTTCATATGTTTGTTGGCCATTATTCTGTCTTCTTTTGGAAAGTTTCTACTCATGTCCTTTGCCCACTTTTTGATAGGGTTGTTTGATTTTT
>CAUYRT010081320.1:0-76364 GCA_963574885.1 Lepilemur ruficaudatus | reverse complement strand
TGTGTGCAGAGCTCCATGGCTGTGTGCAGGGCTCCTTGGCTGTGTGCAGGGCTCCTTGGCTGTGTGCAGAGCTCCCTGATGTGTGTAGGGATCCTTGGCTGTGTGCAGGGCTCCTTGGCTGTGTGCAGAGCTCTCTGACTTGTGCAGAGCTCCTTGGCTGTGTGCGGGACTCCCTGACATGTGCCCACCTGACTGGCTGAGGCCAGAGTGTGACAGACGGGCTTCTGGGTAGACGTCTGGGGGGAGTCAGGTGAGCAATCCCAGGGATTTGGAAAGGGGGCTGCCCACAGGTCTCCAGAGTCCTTCCTGAGCAGTGTCTGCTGTCCACAGACAGTGTCCAGCGGGCACCAGGACCGTGTCCGGCTTGTGCCAACCTGATCTGGCCTGGAGCATGCTGCCCAGGGGACCAGGTGGACCCAGGTGAACTCAGAGATAGTGACCAATCTCTACGCCTCCCTAGTGGCAAGGAGCTCGTCCTGGGTTAGGTGCCAGGCAGTCCACCCGCAGGCAAGCTGGCCCTTCCCACTCAGGAGGCTCAGAATTTTCATTTTCCTCGTCGCAGGGTGGAGATGTGCCTTTCTGCCGAGAGGCCTGGATGTTCTGTTGGAACATGGAGATCAGAGGGGATTTGAATTGCTGCTCAATTTCCTGACCCCAGATGGTCTGTTCCACCCGCAGGAAGGGGGGCCACGGTGTCGGGTCTGTGGGCCACGCCAGGCTTCCTCTGTGTGCTGCCTGCCCCGCCTGTCCTGTGCCCTGGCCGCTCCTCCCCTGGCTGGGGCAGGGGCCAGGCCTGCCAGACCCTTCGTGCCACCCCAGTGGCTCAATTCCCCAGAACCACTTCCCCACGGTCCTTCCACACACTGTAGCCAGGCCGCCAAGTGCCCCGTCGCCTGCAATCCCAGGCTCTCCCTGAGGCTGTGCCCCTCACCCCCCCAAGCTCCTAGGCAGACCCCCCCAGCACTAGCCCTGTTCCCTGTGGCTCCATCCAGCTCCCTAGGTCCCCATCCTCAAATGCATTAACTCAGTTTCTTCTGCCACTGTAAGTGGGAGCTGCCCAAATAGGGCGCCGAGACGGAAGGAGGGTGCCGTGTCCCCCAGGACTCGCCCGGTATGTGGGGTGCCCCTTGTGGAGAAAGGAGAACACCAGCCACAAGCAGCCCCTGGGACAGGGATGGGGGACGCAGGACCAGGGGTGAGGTGCTAAGTGTCTGATACCCCTAACTCGGTCCCCTGAGCTTGGGTCTTTAAAAATCCACTGAAGAGAAGTGGTGATTCTTAGGGGCCCATCCTGGGGCTGGGTGTGCCCCCCCATGCCCTGGCGGCTCCCCGGGCAGCTCTGGCACCCCGCAGCTGTCACTGCAGTCACCCCCTGGGACACCTCCGTGGCGGGGAGGCGGCTCCTCTGGGCCTCTCTTGCCAGTCTCTTCCCCTCTCCCTCCCTCCTGCCCCCCACCAGCTGTGTCCCCATCTGGCCGCTACCCAAGCTTGGCCTTGCCCTCCCTCCTGTCCCCAGGCCCACCCTGTCCCTGTCTGTGTCTCCCTAGTGCCTTTGACCACAGCTACGAACACCTCCAGCCACCAACATGCCCCAGCCATGGTTCCCAGCCCCACCCAGGTCTCCACTCACACCCCCTGCCTGAACCCCCAGAGAAGGTGTCCCCCAACCCCTGTGGCTCTGGGCAGGACCATGGGAGGCTCTGGCACCTTCTGGAAGGAGGGGTCCAACACCCAGGGAGAGGGGCGGCCCAGGCAGGATGGAGCAGGAGTCCTGGGGGCTGCAGGGCGAGTCCCCCACTGGGCTCAGCCGTCACAGCAGGTCCCCCTCCCAGCTGCTCAGAGTGTCCCACCAGAAGCCCAGCCCGCACCCTGCCTCCCTCCCTCGGGGAGCCCTGCCTTAGCCTGGGGGCCCCTCCAAGAGAAGCCCTTGGGCCCCCGTAGAGCTGCAGCTTTTGGTTTGTGCTTTGCTTCCTGTCCTTGCTGCGTGTCCTCCATGTTTACAGGGACATCGAGCTGGCATGGCGCCAGCGTGGGCCTGGACTGCGGGGGACCGGGGTTTCCAGGGCTCCACTCAGCGTTTCTCAAGCTGGAATCTGGAGACCGCAGCCCGTGCCCCTCCCCTGCCTTCTGGGACCTTCTGGTTCCAAAAATTAATTAATTTTTAAAAATTGACCAACATTGCGTGCATTTACAGAGTTCAGCGTGATGTTTTGAGGTATGTATACGGTGTGGATGAGTAAGCCCGTTCCCTCTCACGCATCATATTTTTGTGGTGAGAACATTTAAAACGTACTCGTAGCAATTTCTCAGTGCGCCACACAGCCTTAGTGATCTCACCGCCGTGCTGACGCCGGGTCTCCAGCACTCGCTGAGACTCCGTCCCCCTGGCCAGCGTCGCCCCCCCAACCCCGCCTCCCTCCAGCCTCTGGCAACCCCGTCCCACCCTCTGCCTTTGTGAGTTCAGCTTCGATTTTAGCTTCCGCACCTAAGTGAGACCACGTGGTGTTTGCCTTTCTGCGCTTGGCTTGTTTTAGTGTAAGGTCACCCGGGCTCATCGTGTTGCTGTAGGTGACACGGTTTGGGCTTTCTACGGCCGGACGGCATTCCACTGCGTGTGTACGGGACGCTCTCTCTGTACACTCACCTGCTGCCGGACACGTAGGTTGGTCCGTGTCTTGGCGACCGTGGACGGCGTGTGGCAGACGTGGGCCGTGCAGATGTCATGGATTCCAGTTCCCTGGGGTTTATACTCATCAGGGCAGTTGCCAGGTCATGTGAGAGTGGAATTTTTAATTTTTTGAGGACCTTCCGTACTGTGTTCCATGATGACTGTGCTAATTTACATTCCTGCCAACGGTGTGCGAATTTCCCTCCCTATGTTCTCGCCAACACGCGCCGCCCTCGTGTCTGTGGTGACACCGTTCCAGCGGGTGTGCGGCGAGGCCTCCGGCTGTGTGGGTTGCACTTCCTTGACAGGTGGTGACACCGAGGATTTTTCACACACCTGTTGGCCACTGGTGCAGCTTCGGTTGAGAAATGCTGATGGAGGTCCTTTGTCCATGTTTTAATTGAGTTACTGTTTTCTTGCTAGTGAGATGTTTGAGTTCCTTAGACACCCTGGGTGTCATCGCCTCGTACGTGTGGTTCGCAGACGTTGTCTCCCGTTCCCGGGATGTCTCTTCGCTCCGTCCGCTGCTCCCGCTGCTGTGCAGAAGCTTTTCAGCGCGACGCACTCTCGCGTGCCTACTTTTATTTTTATTGCCTGTGCTTTCGGGTGACATTTCTGAGCATTTCCTAAAACTGCACCTGCGCTCACCGCGGGCGGGAATGGAAAACTGTGCCGTGGCTACGGGAACAGTGTGGTTGCTCCTCAAAAAAGTTGAAGATGGAGTTGCCATATTATTCAGCAATGCTAATTCTGGGTGTAAACACAAAGAGATTGCGGGTGGGGACGCGAGGGGATGTTTGTGCCCCCGTGTTCACCACAGCTGAAAGGTAGGAACACCCTGCGTCACCGATGGATGGACGGACAAAATGTGGTCTCTGTGCACGAGGGATATTATTCAGCCTTCGAAAGGAAGGACATTCTGACACATGCTGCAACATGGCTGAGCCTTGGGGACATTACGCCACATGAGATAGGCCAGCCACAGAAGGACAGTTACTGTGTGATTCGACCCATGTGAGGTCCTGGCGTGGTCAGCGCCATAGAGACAGAAAGCAAACGGTGGCTGCAGGGGCTGGGGAGGGAAAATGGGGAACATTAAACAATAGTTTAATGGGCGTAGAACTTCAGTTTTGCAGGATGAAAAGTTCTGGGGGTGGGTGGTGGTAACGGTTGCATAATAATTTGAATGTACTTAATGCCACTGAAATGTACACTTAAACATGGTTAAGACAGTAAACTTTATGTTCTTTTTTATTTTTATATTTTAAAAAAAAGCAGCAGCCTGTAGACCGGAACCCTCCCATGCTGCTGGTGGGAACGTGGCAGGGTCCCATCACTGTGGGGTGTCCGGCAGCTTCTCACCAGGTTGGGCAGACGCCCACCGCGGGATCCCGCAAACCCGCTCCAAGAAGGTGAGGCCCATGTCCATGCAAACACCTGAGCCCAGGTGTCCCCAGAGGCTTTATTCAGAATCGCCCTCATGTCCTTCCTTGGGGAGTGAGTGGGGAAGCAGGAGCAGCCACACGCTGGGGTCCTACTTGGCGGTCAAGGGGCCGGCCACTGGCGCAGTGACAGTCTGCTGATGGACAGAGCCAGGGCGGAGGGCGGCGTCCTGCAAATCCCACGTGCGCGGCATTCTGGGACGGGCCAAGCGGCCGGGACAGACACCGGGGCAGGGGATACTTTGGGGTCGTGGCAATGTGCTGCGTCTCAACCGTGGTGGTCCCACCACTGTGTGCGTTTGTCAGAACCGGCCGAACCGTTCACTGAAGTAGGTGAGATTTACTGAATCAAATGATGACTTGCTTCAGCAGTGACTTTTAAAAAATGCCTGCAGTGGGCACTTGTTCTCTGTCTGGTGCAGGCTGGGCCAGTGTGTACAGCTGCTGAGAACACAGGCTTGGAATTAGTAGGCCTGGGTCAGATTATTGGCTTTGACAGATACCCACTGTGTGACCTTGGGCAAGTGTCTCAACTTCTCTGAGCCTCAGGATTTTCGTCTTTAAAGTGAAATTAATAACATCGACCTCACAGGGCTCTTGGGAGAATCAAATGAGATGACACAGAAAAGGGCTCTGTCCCGGCCGGGCTTAGGGTCACACACCACCGTGACTTGCGTGTTCCACAAGCGTGAGCTGAGCCCTGCTGGGGTGCGCTGGGTCGTGGGCTTGGCAATGTGGCCCTCCCGTGGCACTCAGGGAAGGTGGATCCAGATGGAAAGCAAACACACACGCTGACAAGTTAACTTGTGTCCTACACCTGCAGGGACGTGTGGGAAAATGAAGCTGCCCCCCGGCTGGAGTGGGTCAGTGGGTCAGCACAGGTCCCTCCTGGGGGGACACTAGGTGAAGACCCAAGTGGCACTGTGGGTGGCTGGCCACAGTGTGCTCCCTGGCGCGGACACGGGGGCAGCGAGGACAAGGGCCCTGAGTCCAGCAAAGGGGCCCAAGAGAGGTGGGAAAACGGCAGGGACGGCCAGGCCGGGCTGGTCTCGGGGCTACTGCAGAGCCCGCTGGGCCGTCCTGAGGTCGAGGGGTCAGCTGAGTCCGGCAGTTGTGCAGGGCGGGGCTCCGGACGGCAGGTCTCACGCTTGGCTGAGTGAGGGGCACTTCCTGGCCTGGTGAGCTCTGCTCCTGTTGCCGAGTCACTCTGGGAAGTGGAAAAACCCCGAGGGCGCTAATCATGTTTCCCTCCAGCCCCCTGCGCTGTACTCCACGGGGTTGGCAGGACGCAGTTCCTGCTGTGGTTCGAATGTGCCCCCCAGAAAGCATGTGCTGGAAACTTCCTCCCCAGGGGGAGGGGTTAGGCCGTGAGGGCTCAGGGAGGGATTCGTGCTGTCATCTGGGGACTGGGCTACCTACAGCAGGATAAGCTCGGCCCCTTCTCTCTCTCACCTCTTTTCTGCCTTCTGCCATGGGGTGGGTGGTGAGAAGGCCCCCACCAGACGCCAGCCCCTCTGTCTTAGACTTGCAACCTCCACTAAGGCTCCACTAAGTTCCTGTTCTGTGTCAATTGCCTGGTCATGGTATTCACTTATGGTAGCATGAAGTCACCTAAGACAGCTCCCTTCTGTCCAGGCCTGTGCCCAGCGATAGAGGCACTGTCCAGGGGTCCCTGCCTCCTGGGGGACTGTGGCCACTTCCAGGGGGTGAGCTCAGAATGCCAGAGCCTGTTCACACTGAGCAGAGACCCTCACTTGCTTTGTGGACAAACTATGATGATGGTGGTGGTGGTGGTGATGATGGTGATGATGATGGTGGTGATGGAGGTGATGGTGGTGATGGTGATGATGGTGGTGATGGAGGTGATGGTGGTGATGATGGAGGTGATAATGGTGATGGTGATGATGGTGGTGATGGAGGTGATGGTAGTGATGATGGTGATGATGGAGGTGATAATGGTGATGATGATGGTGGTGATAGAGGTGGTGGTGGTGATGATGGTGGTGATAGAGGTGATGGTGGTGATGGTGGTGATGATGGTGGTGATGGAGATGATGGTGGTGATGGTGGTGATGATAAATGCTCACATTTATTGAGTGAATGTGTCTAACATGAGTGATGTGTGTTCTTAGGAGATCCTGCCATGTGGAGAAGGATGGCAGAGGCAGGAGATCAGGCAGAAGGGTGGAGACCCAGGACTCTCCCTTGGACAGAGCTTGTGGCTCAGGGGAACAGGGTCATTTTCGACTGGAGGACAGGCAGTGGGCAAATCAAAGAGTGTCAGGGTTAGGCACGGAAGGTCTGAGACCCCGGCTGGGCCCCAGAGGGTGATGATGGTGGGCAGCTGGACGCAGAGCTCTGGGTTTGGGACTATCAGGGCTGGAGGAGAGCAATGTGGCGTCATCCATCTGCAGCCAGGCTGGCGCCCTCTGGGTGGGGGGTGGGGGTTTGGCCGGGGAAAGACTGGGAAGGAGGGGGTGGGCCCACAGATGGGGAGAGGAGAGAGGCTCTGAGCAGCATGTGACCCTGAGGGCTCCCAGTGGCTGCTGCTATCTCCCTGGTGCTGGGGCCTGGAGGGTTAATTAGAGGCAAACACATGCCCATGTCAGCCCCGGGTCCCATCGTTCTGGCGGGCAGCCTGGAGGAGGCCAGGGATTCACCCACGGGGCCTGCACCCAGGATGATTCGGCAGGTGGGGCAAGGTGGGATTTCCCAGGAGCCCCGGGCAAGTCACAATGCTCCTCAGAGCCTCAGTTTCCCCACTTGGAAAGCAGCAGGACTGACTCTGACCCAGAACTCCCATGAATAAGGCAGATACAAGCAGAGCTGCCGTGGAGAGTGCAGAGATAGCTGTTTCCCCCACCGCCAGCCCCACCCCAGGGTCCCACAGACGCACCCCAGGGTCCCACAGACACACCCCAGGCTCGGCGGGGCCCAGTTTGAAATCCCCAAGGGCCCTGCACCCAGTCTGAGCCCCTGTGGGCCCTGAGGTGTCTGGCACAGGAGGAAAGATGCCTGCAGGGAAGGGCACCAAGGGGCGGGCTGCCTGGCTCCACGCATCACCCACAGGCTCCTCGCTCCGAGCCAAGCAGCCCAGCAGGCCCAGACCTGGCTCCTCCGCCCAGTGGGGAGAGAATTCTAGAAGCACAAGGCCCCATTCCAGCCCCAGGTGCCCATGGGGCCGCCCAGCAGGAGCCCCTGGGATCTTGTCAGGCCGACGCCCCGCCCACCTCCAGCAGGTGAAGCTGTGGGGGGGCTCGCAGCTACCCCGTCATTCTCTTCTCGTCCCACCTCCCAGCCCAGAGTCTGGAGCCCGGAGAGCCCCGGGCAGCACGTCACACGCGTCCCCAAGGCCGAGGCGGGACGCCTCTCTCCCCAGCGTGGCACAGCTTCCGGGGGGTGGCCACGCCCACACAGGGCCAGCGTCTGGGCACTGTGGCTAGGGCTATGACAGGGTGGCCCGCCCTGCGCTGGCTTCCCGCCCTGTGTTGTTTTGTCTTGGTTTGGGACAACATTATCTCATAAACCAAAGAATGAAAAATGCTGGGAATTTCACTGGGCTTGGCGGGGTGGTGTTCTGAGAGTGTGGTGATGGAGAAGCAGGCTCCTGGGCCCCGCGGAGGGGGAGGAGGCAGGGGGAGGGGAGGAGGGAGGCGACCTCTGGCCTTGCTCACAGCGGAACAGTGGTCTTGCCTGGCTCCATGTGCGGCGGCCTTGCCAAGGCCTCCTGCCAAGCTCCTGCTCCACACCCCAGGGTAGGTACCCGCAGATGGGAAGATGGTTTAAGATTAAAACTGCGCTCATAAAATGGGGATTTGCATTTAAATTTTCTTTGCCCTCATTTCTAGGGCCTCTGCGTGGGTGGTTCTGGACGCACGAGGCGTGTGCTGACCGCGTGGCCCCGAGGAGCCCTTTGTTGCGGTTCTTCTCAGACCCGCTCGCTGTGACTCCGGCAGGGACAAGCGGGGGCCTGCAGTCCGCTGCCGTTCCTGTTTGCCAGGCTTGTTGCAAAGCTCACCGCAAGGTGGCTTTGTCCCCCCTCTGGCTGGGGGAGGACGGGCCCTTCCCTCCGTCTAGATGGGGGACCGGTGCATCCTTCCCCGCGGCACGTTGCGGTCGGTCTGCTCTGCCCTCATCCTCTGGCGGAACTGGCAGAAGTGTGGTTGGGCGGCATTTCCCTTTTCTGGTAGTGACATATTTGGATAATTACTGAGAGCTTCCCTTAAAAATATCCAAATGCAGAATTGCCGGGAAGCTGCTTGGGAGGCGGGGCTGGGCTAGTGGACCTCCTGGGTCTGTCCCGGCACTGAGGCACCCCGGTGAGCGGAGACCAGGTTGTGCAGCCGTGACCAGCAGGTCCCTGCGGGCACCGCCCAGGCTGGGGTTGTGGCTGCTGGGGCCAGGTGCACAGTCCACTGGTCCCGGGGTCCCCCCCATGTGAGATGTGGCACTGCAGTCACTGTGGCCCACACAGCTCTGAGGGGCTCCTACCCCAGGAGCAGGGAGTTACCATCCTGCCACCACCCGGAAGGCGGGGAGGATACGGGTCCAGATAAGATTTGACTTCTTTTTTGTCTTGGTGTGGTCCAGGTTTCATTTCAGCAAAGCCTTTCGGCCACTGCTAACTCCGCGGTGATGGTGACGGGGCTCATCGTCCACACTCCAGCTTCCCTAGACCTCCCCGCCAAGTGTTGCTCCTGACAGGCGCCTCCTAGAACAGGGCTCGAGTTCCTCCTGCAGCCTGTCTCTGGGCCCTGCAGCCTGCTGCCCTGTGGCGTTCTGTGCTCTGGCCCGCGTAGGTGCCACGCACACGTGGCCAGATATGCACTTGATCTGCAAGCGGTGGGGGGGGGAGTGCAGCCCCCCCACCTGCAATCCCCCCCCCGCCGTGCACCCCCCTTCCTGCAGTGCCACCGCCCTGCCCCCTCTGCTGAGTCATGTGGCCGCTCTGGGGCTGCTGTGACTTCTGTCCGCACTAATGTTTCTGGTTGAGCTGTCAGTGGCTCAACGTCCTTCCTGCCCCCTGAGAGGAAAGTTTTGACTCTGGAAAATTACCAGGCCAGGAGGTGAGGGAAGTTTCTGCCCTGGGGTGGTCTGGGAGTGAAGTTTCGCAGGTGGGTCCCAGCCGGCAAGGAGAAACACTGGCTTCCGGTAACTTCTCAGGGCAACTTTCCTGCCTCTCCTGCTGCCAGGAACGCTATGCCCAACACTATCCTCCTGACCTGGTTGAGCTGGCGTGGTCAGAGGGGACGCTCAGCCTCCAAGGCAGGCACAGACTCTAAGCCGCACGTTTGCGAGGCACACAGACCCTTCCGGGAGCGTGTTCACGGAACCGGATCCCTCCCCCCGCCCTCTGCAGGGAAACCCCGTTTCGGGCTACCTGGAAGCCAGGCCAACCACCTGGGGAGGGTTCATTACCAGTTAAATCATTACAGCAGAAACAATCGGCCAACCAGGCTGAGCGAGGCTGGAGGTCCCAGAGGGGCAGGTCCACATCTGCGGAAGTGCCAACCTGAACCCACTGCCTTCCTCCTTCTCTCTCGGCCAAGGTCGCCCAACTCCCTCTGGGTTCCCTCCAGTGCTGGGAGCCTCTCACGCCCGCGTGCAGCACACGCCAGCACACGCCAGCACACACACAAACTCACTGTCAGGGCTGTGGACCAGTGTGAGTGGCTTGGGCTAGTCTGGGACAGCCCTGGAGCCCGAGGACCAAGCCCCTGCACAGAGCCACGACCCCCACAGCTCAGGGGTGTCACACAGCCACCCACTTCGGGGCCTATCTCCCCAGGTGGCCGAATGCAAGCAGCTGTGCAAAGGCCCCGTGGCAGGAAGGAGTTGGGCATGCCCCAGGACGCGAGGGGGGCAGTGGGTGGCAGGGGAAGGGGACCCAGGGGCAGGGTTGGGGTTAGCAGGCCCCCAGAGCAGTGGAGGTGGGGGTGTGGGGCCTAGGAGCCTGACTTGTGCACCCCCCTGCCCGGGGCGGTCACTGGCTTTTATATGGAGGGGTGCAGGTGGCTGACAGGCCGGGTAGGCTGACGGGCTCAGAGAGGGGTGTGGTGTCGCGGCAGGCTCTCCGCAGAAGCAGAAGAGCAATTATGAAATGACAGCAGTTTGCACAACCTGGCCCCGCAGAGCCCCTCCGGGCGGAACTCTCTGCCCACAGAGGTGGGAGGAGCCTGGCGCAGGCCCTATGGTGCCACCTGACGGCCCCACCCGGGTGACCCCCTGCAGGCCGGAATGCTACGCTGCCTTGGACGCCACGTCCCTGACTCTGCGCCTGTCCCCTGCGGCAGCCACTACCCACCTGTGGCCCCTGAGCACCGGGCATGTAGCCCAGAAAGTTTTCTTTTATTAAACCTTAATTAATCTAAATTTAAAATTTAAAACCAATACTCATTTGAACAGTTGAAAACTTATAAGTGTGTTCGGAACAATTTAGGTGAGTGAGCGTACTTTTTTATTGTAAATGTTAAGAAATCCAAGTACTGTCAAGGATTCTGATAAAAATTTCGTGTCTGAATTAAGACGGGCTGTGAGTGCTAAACACACCCCGGGTTTTAAAGACTTAGTAGAAAAAAGGAAAGTAAAATGCTCTTTAATGATTCTTCATATTGCTCACATAATATTGTGGCTACCGTGAACTTAAATAAAAGATGTTATTGAAATTAATTTCACCTGTTCATTTTCCTTTTTACAGTGTGGCTATGAGAACAGGTAAAATTACACGTGTGGCCCCATTATGTTGTCATTGGACCATTCCTGATGCACAGAACTTTTTTACAAACCTGAAGGTTTCAATTCACTGCCTAGTGGAAACTTTGAAAGGGCGGCTCCCAGCCACGCATGCATCCCATGGGTGTGAGTGTGGGGTGGCCGTGTGTGGGGTGGGCAGTGGTCCCTGCCCCAGAGAGGGACAGTGTGGGAGGGTCCCTAGGGTGGGTCTTCCCTCCCACCCTGAAACAATGCTTCAGGTGACCAGCCAAGCCTGGCATTTTGGGGACAGAGTGGCGAGTCCCCACTGAGCCCTTCTTTGTGGAAGGGGAGTGAGGGGTGAGACCGGTCTCCATCCAGAAGTAGGGGGCTGCTGCTCTAGGGGAAATCTGGCTCCCACTGTTGGGCCACACGGGACACCCTGCAGGGGGCAGGAAGGCCCTGCTGTGTGGCAGGCCACCCCTGAGGCCTCCCCTTGGGGGACCGACCTGGAGCGGGGGATTCCCTGGACTGGGAGCCCCTGGGGGAGGGGCTGGCAGCGTCCTGGGGGCTTCGCTGGTTGCTGATGCTCTTGGCCTGACCTGCTCATGTGAAAGGCCACCTCTGGCCTGGTGAAGGCAGGATTACTCATAGCCCTGCCTCCGCGCTCAGGAAGTGGTAGGTCATTGGAGTCATGGGGTTTCGCAGTGACTTGTCATAGGGAGCCAGGGTGGAAACATTGAAAAAGCCGTAATTCTCTGGTGGGATGAAATCTCCGTCTTCTGGGTGGGCAGGGCATTTCCCCAGGCATGACCCGTGGGCGTGGTGGGGCAGGGCGCGAGGGGGGGGGGCAGGTGGGCTGGGGCCAGCGGGGCTTGGGGGGCCGAGGCTTCAGCCTCAGATCTGCCCGAGACTCCCACCTGTCAGGCGGGCCCCCACCCCTCCCAGCTGCTGTGAGGGGACTGGTGACCCGTGAGGCTCTGCGTACCACCCGGCCGCCCGCGGTGTGGGGTCAGCACACGAGGCCTGTCCTGGGGAAGGGGGAGCAGCCCAGCACAGAGGGGCCCAGGAGCCGCCGCCCCTTCCCCTCCACTCCCCACAAAGCCGGTAGGGCTGCCTGGGGCCTTCCCCAGCTGCGGAGTCGGCGCTGAGTCACGTCTGAGCAGCAGCCCTGGAAAATTCCCGGGTGGGTGGGACACACATTTTCATCTTTGGGGCCTGGTGGCTGCTTCCTTCCTGGACGGCTTGGCCAACCTAGCTCCTGTTCTTGCGCACGCCGCAGATGGGGGCAGGTTGGTTTCCCGTTGGCGTCTCGCGCAGCTGAAACCACACAGGGACGATGCCCCACTGGGCGCTGCCAGGGCTGACCCGGAGCCTCCCTGCCTCTGTTTCCCCTTCATGCTTCGAGCACCAACCAGAACTTCACCTCCACATGACACCAGGAGTTCCGAGCCCAGGCTGGGACGAGCCACCTGTGCCGCCTGCACTGCAGTGTCCCTGCAGCGGTCAGGGACACCCTGACTGTGGAGCACCAGTCCTGTCCCCTGTGCACCCATCATCCCCACTCTGCAGCTTTTCTTTTGGAAACAAACACGGAGACAAAAGCCCAGTGGGCAGGAGGCACCAGGGCCAGCTCCAGCAGCGACAGCGCCCACCCGCCCCGCCCAGGCAGCTGCCCGCTCCCGCCCCTCCTCCCCCTTCCACCTTCCTCCCCCCTTCCAACCCCTTCTCCATGCCCCCTCCATCCTTCCTCCTCCTCCTCCTCCTCCTCTACCACTCCCACCCCCACTGCGCCTCTCCCCCACCCCTCCCAGCCCACCCACATTATTTGGAAACGCATCCCGTAACTTCAGTTACTCACACTTCAGTGTGTCCTTCTCAAGTCCTCCCCACACTCTCTCTCGCTGTCCTGCCCTCCATACTGGGTTCGCCCGTGTGCGCTGGTGACACCTGTGTACGCTGCACATGTCTGTCTGTCCATGCGGCACAGGTTTCACGGTGAGTCCGAGGCCGGCTCTGTCGCGGCCCTGCGACCGCCAGGCCCTCTTGGTGCACACGTCCGGCTGCCCAGGACAGGGCCGGGGAGGAGGGGGGCCTCTGTGCCCCCACCCGGCCAATGTGCGTCTCGTGGAGCAGAGAGCAGCACCCCAAGGTCTGATCAGGGCAGGGAGGTCCGAGCACAGCACCTCTGACCCCGGCAGGCAGGTCTCTCGGGGCTGGCTAAGGTCAGAGGACCACAGCTGCCCCGCAGCCGCGTGAGGGGGACAGACCCACAGGGCCATTCCAGGGACCACGGCTCAGTAACTTGGTCTATCCGGGGCCCAGGGAAACAGAACTTTTCCCCTTAAGCAGCTTTGCAGCCGCACTTGAGGGAAGGAGCCCGTCCCGCCGCTGACAGGTGCAGCTGCGGAGCTGACGTTTCAGGGTCTAGTAAAAAGTGTCTCCCAGTTCTAGTTGGTTCTGTGCACAGGACGTCCAGCTGGGCCTCATGTCACAACCAAACGCGTGGGGTTCCGGCTGGCACAGAGACCCTCATTGCGCGGTCCCCGTGAGGGCCTCACTCCGCTCCCCGCTGTCTCTGGAACTGTGGGGAGCCCCGGTCCTGCTGCCGGCCTCCCGCGCAGTGCCTCGCTGGCCAGGAGAGGGCGGCCGCGCCCCGGCTGAGCCCAGGCGCCTGGAGACCCAAGAGGGCGTCTGCCGCTGCGTGGGGTCCTCCGGTGCCTGCTAGGAGCTTCCCGGGACTCCCTCTGAAGCCAGCGTCTCTCGGGGAGCTGCGGCCCCAAGGCCCACGCGTCGGTTCATGCTACACACGTGCAGTGTCATGCAGACGGCTGCACACACAGGCAGCCTGCACAGCGGCAGCTCGTTGTATGCGCCGCTGCAACATCTCATAGACGATAGCACGCACGGTGTCACTCATTTCACACAGACAGAGGCCAGGAGCTGGCAGACGCCCCAAGCCTGGGGTGCCCCCGGCCCCTGCAGAGCAGCCCTGCATGGCTCCGTCTTGCCCGGTCTCTCGTCCGGGACACCCGCTGGATTCAGGGCAAATCTCTCTGGCGCCCACTTCCTCTTGTTCGTGTGTGCGGTTCCCTGACCGCCGCACCCCTCCACCCTCTGCCTGCTCCAGTCTGCACGTGGGTCCCGGCAGATGGGGTCGGGGCCCTGCCTGTCACAGGCCCTCACAGCCTGGAACTTCTCCTTCTGGCACATTCATACGCAAGGTCTCTCTTCCTGGCTTGACTCTGATGCCCACCAGGGCGGGTGCCGAGCCTGCCACATTCTCTCAGCACCCCAGGACCCCAGGATGTGGCCAAAGCCAGGAGTATGGCCAGCGGGCACCCCCGTCCCCACACGCTGGGTCTGGCAATGCTGTGTGTCCCTTGGAGGTCCCTGCGCCCGCGCTGGCTGCATGGTAGACCCACCCTCTCTGCCTATCGTGTTCAAGCGGGAGCCAGGGCCGTGTCTTCCGGGTGGGGCTTCCTCAACCACCTGCAGGGCACCACTGGGCGGGGCGGGGGGGGGACTGGTTTATTCTTATCTTTCTCCTTTTTTCTTTTGAGGAGGCTTCACGGTTACACAGGGCTTGTTTAAAAGCAGGTTCCCAGCGCAGCCCCAGCCGGCTGAGCCACACCGCCTGGGCTGGCCCAGGAGCTGCACGTTTTCTGGAGCATCCACCTGAGTCTGGGACGCTGGCACCTTCAGCGGGAGCCGCCCTCTGCCCTGCCACCCGCCCTGCCTCAGCGTCTTGCACACGAGAGCTCGGAGGCAGGACCTTCCTCCGTGATTTTACCGCACGCAGGAACCTGGCGCTGGGAGAAGGTGCGGCTGAGGTGGCGGCAGGCTCTCGGGTCCCCTGTGGGCAGGAGGTGGGAGCGTGGCAGCTTGGGCGCCGTGGATCTGCCAGGGTTTCTGGGGCTCTCGTCCCAAACTTCTTCTGACTCAAAATCTAAGGTCTCGTGTCTGCGTCACTGGTCAGCGCAGTCTGAAAATTGCACTTCTGATGTGCAAGGAGGGAACACGTGACCGCCAGGCCCCCTCGGCTTGTACGCTTCACTCTCTGGGTGCCACCGTGCTTGTCCCCTGTCTGGCTCATTTCACGCGCCATGTCCACCAGGTTGACCCAGGCTGACGAGCGCAGTTGACGCTGCCTGGCCGCACTGCGGGGTGTGTGCCATCGCAGGATTAAATACACCGCAGTTCCTTTCCCCACTGCAGGGCGGGGCGTTTGGGCTATTTCCAGCAGGGACGCTGTGAGTGGCGCTGCTGGGAACATCCGGAAGGTGCATTTGGCGAACCACATGTGCACCGCTGGCCAGTGAGTGAGGAGGAGCCGAGTTGGCGGTCCAGGGTCTGCCTATGCCCGAACCAGATTTTTATAATCCCCATCCTAGCGAAACTTCCCTGGAAAGAGGTGGTGTGTTTGACAAATACGGTAACAATGCCAAGGTTAACAGTGGCCACACGCATTAATGGAAGGCTTCCCGCATGCATCGTAGGGACCACTGTGATCGCTCCCCTAAATCCCACACCGGTCCTGCGGCGTAGACAGTGTCTCCCCGACTTGAGGTGAGGACTGAGCGCCGCGGAGAAGCGGCTGGCCCAGGCCCCGTTGCTGGCACGAGAATCCAGGCAGACGCCAGCGACCGCGGCAGGCGCGGTCCGCGTTCACGTCCGAGGGCGGTGCTCCCTCTACGCCCCAGCACCCCTGGTCCAAAGCTCAGTCGCGATCGCAGGACCCGTCGTGCCTGGTGCCGCATCCTGCCCGGCTGTGTCCTCTTCCGATGAGCCCACCCCCTGACTCTCGGGTCCCGTTCTCCCGGGCCTAAGGCGTGGCGCATGCGCACACGTCCCGCGTGAGGATTGTCGCGGCAGCGGGAATGGGAGGCGGTTCCTCGGCAGGTAGGGGACGGCCCCGCCGGCCGGCACGGCTGGTCCTTTCTTCACTCTGCCGCAGTCACGCGCACGAGGGTCCCTGATTCCCTGAACATTTTCAGGAGGCCCAGCACCCCCAAGGCCTCGCCACCTACTCACTGAATTCCTCTCGTCCTTGTTGAAAAACAGCGCGCACAGGACAGCTAGTGTTCCCGCGGCTCGCAGTCACCTCAGCGGTGCGTCCTGGACACGGTTCCACGTCAGTAAACGTCCCGCAGCGTTTTTAGTGGCTGCGCACCACGATCTGTTTAACTCAGGCAGATGTCTGCAGCTGTCTGTGCTACGTATGGCGACTCTCCTTGCAAATCTCTGCGCAGAAACGTGCTCCCTTCTTCCGGGGCTTTGGTGCGTCCTGTCGGCGTGTGCCCCTCGGCCCCCTTTCTCCGCCCCCTCGACGGACGTGCCAGCTCGTCCTCCCCCAGGCAGCTCTCGTCCCAGTTCTCCGGCCAGAATTGGTTTTACAATTTAAAATGGAATTTGCCAGTTTGACAGAAGACAAACCGAATGTCGTCGAGGCTTCCGCCGCATCTCTCCGACGCCAGCCAACCTGGCGCGCCGGCCGCAGCGCAGTCTGTGAAAACGCCTTTCAGGTCTCTTGCCGGTTTTTTTGCGGGTGTGGTCCTTCCTGCTCCGGTGCACTACCGGCCCTTTGTCTGTAACATGCTGAAGGTCCTTCCCCCTGTTTGCGTTTGCTTTTAATTTTGGTTTGTGGTGTCTTTAACCACTCACGTGTTTGTAGCTGTCCTGGAGCTGAAGGATCCATCTCGTCCTCTGTGATGCTGGAAAGGCCCCCCCAGAAGTGACAGGGCGGCCCCCCCACTCCCACAGTTCATCTGCCTGGTGGGCCTGGGGACGGGGATCCCCCCTGCCCAGCTTATTTCAATAATCAGTTGAAACGAGCGAGTCCAGATGGCAGATGGGATAGAGTCACCCGCGCTCAGGGGAGAGAGGCTGATGTTTCCTACAGATTTCTAACAAATTCCCTAAAGCAAACTTGTTCATCCCCCACCAGTGGGCTTGGAGAGAACCGTTTTTCCCTCCATCGGTCCTTTTTCGGGACAAGACCCCATGAGGTTGGGGGCAAGTGCCAGTCACCGCTGACCCCCACACCGACAGACGCAAGGTCTCGCCGAGGATCTGTCGGATCCGTGCAAGTGACACACGACGGAATGTTATTCGGCCGTGAAAAATGGAATCGCGACTTGTGCAGCAACGTGGGTGGACCCGGAAGTCACTGTGCGGAGTGCATGAGCCAGGCACGGAGAGGCAGACGCCACGTGCTCTCACTCATGGTGGGAGTTTAAAAAGTGGATCTCGTGGGACTAGGGAGTAGCTTCGTCACCAGAGGCCGGGAACAGGAGGGGGTATGAGAGAGGTTGACTCATGGGCACAAATACACAGTTTGGTAGAAGAAACAGAGCCCAGTGTTTCACAGACCAGGGGGTGACTACAGTTTACAGCATTCAACTGCGTATTTCAAAGTGGCTAAAGAGAATAATTCAAATGTTTCTGACATAAAGAAAAGACAAACATCTAAGGTGATACATATCCCAATTACCCTCATTTGATCTTCACAGATGATATGAATGTATTAAATTATCACATACGCACTGAAAACATGCACATCTATGATGTGTCAATAAAAACAAATTTCAAAATTGCAGGGACAGTGTCTCCCTAAGTGTGGGTGTGACGGAGCCCTTGGGGGACACAGGACGCTCATGTCTGCTCCTGTCACCTTTGGAGGGGCTGGGTGGGTCGGGTCCCAGGGAGGGTCTCGAGTGAGACTGTCCCCGGGGACCCCAATGCCAGGCAGGGCTGTCAGGGGTGGGGGGGACATTCCTCTTCGCTGCTGCTCTCAGGCAACAGAGAAAAGCTCTGACTCGTGGAATTTCATAAATCACAACTATTTTAGTTTCGAGGGCTGAGAATTGATTAAAGTCTGAGCCATCAGGCAGCGTCCGGGGCCAGGAGGCCCGACTCTCTTGAGCACTCTCGTTCCCAGACCCACGCGTCAGCAGTTTTCCGGGAAAGCAATCTTTTTATGTTTAGCGTCACCGCCGCGGATTACTGTAATGACGCCGCGGCTGGCGGGGCAGGGCCGGAAGGAGGGTGTCTGCGCCCGGACGTATCTCTGCTCCTGGAGCACGGCTGGCCGGGGATTCTGCCACCTCTCACGCCCCACAGGGAGGAGCCGGGCGCAATCGCAACTGAGCAGCCACTCGGCCTTCCGGCTCCTTCCCCGTGATGGTCGACCTCACCAGCACCACTCGGTGCGTCCGGCCTGGGTCTGCTCTGGCATCCGACCTGCCCAGGGGGGGCGGGGGGAAGGGACGTTTGAACATGATTTTCTTTCTTAATGAATATTTCCCCAGTAAGACGATTCCCTGTGGACAGCTCCACCTTCTCTTTCTCTTTCTCCTGCGGTGCAAGTTGAGCTCTTGGTCTCTCCCAGCAGAGGTGTCTGAGTCCACGGGGGATGCACACGCACGCCTGGCTGGACTCTGCTCCGCATCCTTCACTCCCACACCCTCGCACGGGACCTCGCGGCAGGAAGTCTTCCAGTCCCCGGCCTGGACCTGGCCACGGGGCCTCCCCTGGCCCGTGGGATTTCGGCGAACGTGGCACAAACAGAGGCTGGGGGTGCGGGGCCGTCAGGCTGGGTTTTCGGCTTCTGCCGTCCCCACGAGCAGACCCGGCCTTGAGGGCTGCCAGTCCTGGGAGAGCAGAAGCAGTGGGCAGAGATCACCCCAACCCACAGCAGGGACGGCCGGGTCAGCCAAGCCCAGCAACCCCGGCCCAGGAAGCAGAGGGAAGTGCTCGCTCTCCGCTGCCTGCCCAGACTGTGGGAACTGTGGGGTGCTCGTTATGCAAAGTGACTCAGGGGGAAGGTCAGGTGCTGTTCGCTGGTGGCCTCCCCGAGGTCCTTGCTGTTCTCCAGTCTCCAGCTCCGTCACACCCCCCTGGCACAGGCCATCACCAGGGCCACAGAACAGCACAACAGCCAGGCCCCCACCCCCAGCACCTGCTTCCTCCCTTCTTGCCCTGCAAGCCCCATCTCTTCTGAGCCGTCCTCTCCTCTGCGGCTGGGACCCACTCAATTCTCTCCTTGCTCTTAGAAGCAGACCAGACCCCTCGCCAGGCTCCAACCTCCTGTCCCACCCTCCCCCAATGCACCCTCGGCCACGCCAATGTCCATGCCACGTTCCACCCTCCCAGCGAAACACAACTCACGCTTCTGTGTCAGCTAAAATGTCACCTCCTCCAGGAAGCCCCTGGGTGAGGCCCGGCCCCTCCCAAGGCATGTTGTGCTCTCTTGGGCACTGATCCCCCCTGCCACATGTGGTGTCCGGGGGCGGCTGTCTGACTGGAGTCGGCCTCTCCCACTGGACAGCGGCCCACGTGGGGACTCTGCCCATCTTGCTCGCCATCCCGTCCCCACTCCTGGGGGAGAGGTATGGACGGTTCAGAGCACCAGCGGGGGGCAGCAGGACGGCCCGTGGCTCCCAGCGCCGGGCGGGGGAGAAAGGACGTGGACGGAGCCCAGTGGCCTCTCCCATCAGGTGCCGGGAGCTGCGACCAGCCTGGGCCGGCCTATCCTGTGCAGTCCAGAGACCTCGCTGGGAGCATGAGGAAGGCCAGGCCACACTGAGCCTTAGACCACAGCCACGATGTGCCCTGATCGGGGTCCTGATGATTCCAGTGGTCGATGGGACCCAACACCCTGAGTCCCCAACATCCGACTCTCCACGTGGGGGCCAAGCAGGGCCCACAGCAGCCCCCCCAGGTTTCCGCTGACCCTGCAGGTCTTCCCGAGGGTCTCTTCGTGAAGAGGGACCCGCTGGGCCAGGCCACACAGGAGTGTCCCGGCCACACTTGCTGGCCCCCCTCACTCCCCACGTTTCTTCCAGCTCATGCACCTGGGGGGCCTCTCACCGCTCCCAGGTGAGGAGGGGTTGCCCATCCCAGGCCCCAGGGGCCCCGCTTCCTCAGTGCCTGTTCCCTGTGGTTCTTGTGAACAGGCCCCCCAGGCCTTCAGAGCTCAAGCTCTGGGCTTCTCCACCAAATACTGATGCTCAGCGCCAGGCTGGGGGCCCCCGGCTCACCCTGCCTCTCCCGGCTGTTCCCAGCCCAGCAGCTGATGGGAGTTTCTGACTTTTAAATGCTTGATCTTCACCACGGACAACGGGGTCTTAGATCCTCGGTTCTCAGCCCTCAGCGCACAGGTAACGGCACCTGTGTCCGCCCACCCGGCCAGTTAAACCTAGGGTGGGCCAGGCGGTTTCCACGCTGGGACTTTATCGCGGCCATCAACTACCTACTCCCTAGTCTGTGTCTGACAAACCCGTGGCCGGGCGGGTGGCTGTGCACCCCTCCCCTGCAGAGCTCTGGCTGAAGTTTGAAAAAACAAATTAAATCAAAGGCCTGTTAGTCTCTGAAAATGCATGACTTTCTCAATAAGTGTTCAAGTCGCGCTTCATTCTCCTCTTTTTTAAACACACTTCTCACTTCAGAATAGCTTTAGATTTACGGAAAAGTTGCAAAGACGGTACGGAGAGCCCCACCGAGGCACGCCCGGCGCCCCCCGTGACGCAGACGTCGCCAGCGGACATTCGTCATGACCAGGGGGCCAGTGTGGTCCGTGGCCAGGAACAGGCCCCACGTCACTCACTCTCCACTGCTTCCCGAAGCCCTGTGCTGCCTGCCGCCCATCGGGGACCCCGGTGACATTGACTCCTCCGGTCCCCGTGGGCTCCTCTGGGCTGCGTCGGCTTCTCAGACATCCTTATCTTTCGGGACCTGGCTGGTTTCAAGGGTGGCTGGTCACGTGCTCTGTGCAGAGTCACTCAGTCTCAGTTTGGCTGACGTTTTCCTCACCACGAGAGGGGTTATAGCGCTTTTCCCCCCGCCTGGCGGGGAGCTCGAGAGGGTCCTGTGCACGGCCACGCGGACCCCACGGACTCCTCCAGGACCTGAGAAAGGTGTTGCCGAGACCAGATTCCTTCTCTGGGTCCCGTCCTCACTGGCTGGTCCTCGAAAGCCGACCCCTCCAAGTCCCACGATGGTGGCAGCAGCCTCCATGCCCAGTGGGCAAGACAGACCGGTTCCCATTCCCCTCCCGGAACTGGCTCTCAGCTCTTGGGGCTGTGCGCCCAAGCCTGGCCGTCGCTGTGGCCAGCAGGCTCCTCCGGCACACGGAAGGACAGTTGAGGCAGGGGCCACCATCTCAGCAGGGGGTCCCTCTGCCAGCGTCCCAGCAGACACTGTCTCCCAGCACTCGGCTGTGGTCACATGGGAGGGTGATGTCACTGAAGCATCTTCTCGAGGCTTATGGGACATTCTATCAGCCCAGCCTCAGGTAGTTACCTGTCTGTGCGAGACGCAGTGTTTTCACCCCAGCTATAATTTTCCAGGCAAGAGACAATGAAGCAAAGTGGATTTTAAAATGTGGGCTTTGCCTCTTTGGCCCGAAGGCCCCCCTGCATCTGGGGGTCGAGGACAAGGCACAGCAAGATTTGAGTCTGCAACGTGAGCAAGGATGGTTTCCAAGTGTGCTGTGCACACGAGGCCCATTTTAACCCACCAGAAACTTGTTTTAGGAGGCGGCAGTTTGCTGGTTCCCATGAACGCTATTTAAAGAGGAAACCAAATTACCTAAAATCAGCATGGACAGTGATGGACACACTGTGGGCCGGCGCTGCCTGCAGCTGGCAGGTGCCGAGGGTGCTGGCCGGCCCGGCTCGAGAGCCCACTCGGACAGCCACGTGCGGAAGGGGCTGCAGGCGACGGCCGCGCCGGGGCCACACCACTGGACGGCTCAGGGAGAAGCGACGTTTGAAGCCCTTGCGAATGTCACCGTCCACTCCTGCCCCACGTCCTGTTTGCAAGGGAGAGCCGCGCAGCCTCTGTGTGACAGCCCAGCTCGGGCAGGGCCCGGCATGGACTGTGGGTGCCCTGGGGGTGTGGGGTCCCCCGGGAGGAGGATGCCGTCAGAGGCCGTCTGTGACACGTGCCTGGCGCTGTGTGTAAACGGGGGTGCCGGTCCAGAGCCCTGCAGCCTCCAGTGCTGGCGGCGGCAGCGGTCGAGCTGGGGGGCTGCCAGCCGGCTGAGTAAAGCTGCTAATGAAATAACACCCGTTAGAAACGGCCCGAGTGGGCCGGCGGAGTGCTTCGCTGGCACCCGGCCCGGCGCTTCCCAGCGCAGGGTCAGGGTGCGGGTCCCGGGAGAGCGAGCGCCACCGCGCCGCCCCCGCTTCGCCCGCGCTGGGCCCATTAGCTCTGCGCTGTTTGCTGGTCTCGTGCCACATGTTCCACGGAGGGGCTTTCCTGGGTGGCGGGAATGTCACCGGCTTTGGGCACCCCCTTCTCTCCCTCCTCACTCCTGCAGGGCTTCTCCCTCCTTCCTGAACTTCCGTTGGTGCCAAAGCCCTGGAAGCGCCCCGTTCGTTACTAGTGAACCCAGCTGGACTTTAGAAGGCGCTCACACAAGGTGTGAGGAGGAACCTTCCGGAAGAGGGCGCTTTCTTTGGAATTCCTGAATGTGGAAAAGTTTAAATTTCCCTGGGACGTCTGGCCCAGTCAGTCATCAGCCATAGAGTGACATCGGAGACAGTCCCTGTTAAGGTAAATGACACAGCGTCATTCGCAATGGCCAAGGTGGCTCCTGGGCACTCAGCAGGACCTGGAGCACCTGAGCAAGGAGGTTCCCGCGCCCCGTTGTGTGGGCTGCACATCCTGAGCTGCTGGGTCCCCTGTGCCCCACCCCCGCCTGCGCATCAGTGAGCCCAAGACTCTGAAACTCCCACCTGCTCCAGAGGGTCAGGACTGGCTGCACTCGGTCTGCCTGACACTGAGCCCAGCGCTGTGGACACTGGGCCCCCTGGGGTGGCCAAGGCAGAGTGTGTCCTCGACCCAGAGGCCATCCTGCCTGGCGGCGGCCTTGGCAAGCCCCCCATGACATGCTGGCTGCCCTGCCTTTGTGTGCCAAACTGCTTCAAGGGCTGCTGTTTCCAAGGGGCAGGGACCACTGCAGACGCCTTGAGGCCACCTGTCCCATTTCTTCCACCCCACCCCCACCGGGCCAAGGAGTCCCAGCCCAGCTCTGGCCAAGGTCCTGCTGTCATCCACCTCCCTCCCTGCCGGCCAGAGGGAGGACGCCAGAGCAAACCGCACCTTCCCAAGGGAAGCTCTGACAAGATGCCTGAAATTCAGAGAGGATCCCCCCACCCCTGTTTTTGGCCAGAGGAATCAGGAAAAGGACGTCCTCCAGGCAGGAGAGTGGGGAGGCCCCGGAAGGGAGAGAACCTGACCGGGGACGGCTGACTCCACGTGTGAACCCTCGGGGTGCTGACAGACCCAGCCCAGCCAAGGTTGAGAACCCCACTGACGTCTGAGCTGCCACCATGGGGCGAGGTGGGATTTAGGGTGGACCTGCCCGCGAAAGCAAAACGTCAACGTTCTGCAGAGGATTAGGACAAGACCCAGAGTTACACAGCGTGTTGTTACTCACAATGTTCAGATGTAATCAAAATTACTCAACAGACAAAACACTGGGAACATGTGACTGTTCTCAGGAGAAAAGACAGCGATCAGACGTCAACCCCAGAGCAGCCCAAACGCTCACGGCTGCTGTTGCAACTGTGCTCTGTGGAATAACATGCTGGGAGTGACTGTCACGCGAAATGAATGACAAGAATTCGCTGTGGAGAAATAGGAAATGGAAATAAACAAATGAGGCCTGGCGGTGGCTCACGCCTGTAATCCCAGCACTCTGGGAGGCCGAGGCAGGAGGATTGCTTGAGCCCAGGAGTTCGGAACCAGCGGGAGCAAGAGCGAGATCCCGCCTCTACTAAAAATAGAAAAATTAGCCACGCGTGGTTGTGTATCTCTGTAGTTCCAGCTACTGGGGAGGCCGAGGCAGAAGGATCGCTTGAGCCCAGGTGTTGGAGGTTGCTGTGAGCTAGGCTGACGTCACTGCCCTCTACTCAGGGCAACATAGTGAGACGCTGTCCCCAAAAAAAATGAAAGAAAGAAACAAATGAGTATTTTAGAACTGAAAAGTGTAATATCTGCAATAAAGATGTTACAGGTGGATTCCACAGCAGAACAGCTCTCAGGACAGAGGGAGGCTGGTGCGCGTTCAGGCAGAGCAGCAGAAAATACCCCATCCGGAGCACAGAGAGGAAAGGAGGAGAATGAGCAGCGCCTGAGGACCAGGGGCGCGACAGCAGGTTCCAGACGGAGAGGGGGAAGGGGTTGGGTGGAACCCCTTCCTCAGGAGTAAAGGCCGAAATATATCAAATTTGGTGAAAGACATGAAGTTAAACATCCAAGAAGCTCAGTGAACCCCACGGAGGATTCACGTATATCTTAATCAAATTGCCGAAAACCAAAGAAAACACCCCAAAGGCAGTTAGAGAAAACAATACCTTTCATACACAAAAACAATGATTCACAGGATAGCAAATCTCTCGTCAGAAACCACGGCGGCCAGACGCCGGGAGAGCGTCTGAAACCTGCGGAGAGAAAAGTTCTCTCGGCTTGGAGGAATTCTCCGGTGTCTTCTCCGCTGCTGCGTGGGTGGCAGAAAATCACACACGTGTTTCCTGCGTCTCCTGCTAAGGTCCGGCAGCCATAGCAATGCTCACATCCCGCCTCTGGCTCCTGGTCAGTCCGGCCAGAGACCGTCGAAGTTATTGATCTGCTGGAGAAATCAGCCTCTGGTTTCATTGATTGGCTCCACTGATTTTGTTTATTTAATAGTTGGTTTCTACTCTGATCTTGATAATTTCCTACTTTCTGCTTGCATTGGGTGTAAGTGATTCTGTCTTTACTAGTTTCTGAAGGTAAAAGCTGATACCACAGTTGGCAAATGTCTTCTGCAAAGGGCTGAGTAGTCAACATTTTCGGTTGTGTGAGTCGTGTGGTGTCTGTCACAGCTACCTAACTCTGCAGGGGCAGCGTGAAGGCAGCACGAACGGTTGTGGCTGCCCTCGATAAAACTTTATTTACAAACACAGGAAGGGCCCGGATTTGGCCCATAGGCTGTTGTTGCTGACCGCTGGCTTAGATTATTGATTTGTGATCTTTTATCTTTCTCATTTAAGCAGTTAATGCCATAAAATTTGTCCTAAGCGCTGCTTTGTCTGCATCTTTTTGATACGTTATGTTCATTTCCATTGAATTCAAAATATTTTCTATTTTTCCCCTGTATTAGCCATGTGTCTCCCACGCGCTGACAGCTGGGGCCTCTGCTCTCAGGGCTAGCCAGTTCCTGGAGGTAACCCCGGGGAGTACACTTTTCATACGCAAACCGAGTGGGAGCCCACACCCCACCACTTCCTCTGCGAGCCGCTGTCCCGCCAGTCATCCAGGGCAGCCGCCACACCCCAGAGCTGCAATTATTCAAACCAGCCAACCCTGCACCTGCTCACCTGCGTTCCCTCCCACAGGAACCTCTGCAAAGGCTTTTGTCCACGTTTTCCTCTCGCCCCCTCTGCCCCCCGGCTGCCGCGTGGCTCCCCCCGCCCCCCGCTGTGGCCGCCCCTCCTCTTGGGAACTACAACAAACCACGTCCTCAGTGGCCAATGTTTCCCAATCTGTGGGCCTTACCGTACCTGAATCATAATAAAATTTATATCTTCAAAATGCCTCATCACTTCCTGTCCCATGAGCTATTTAGAAGCATGTTGCTTAATTTCTTAGTGTTTCAGGGTTTTCCATTATCTTTCTGTTATTGGATTCTTGTTTAATTCCATTATAGTAGAGGAACATACAGTACTTTGTATGACTTGAGTCTTTTAAAATGTACTGAGACTTGTTTTATGACCCAGAAGATGGTCTGTCTTGGCGAGCGCTCAGTGTGCCCTTGAGAAAATGTGTCCGTGGTGTTGGGCAGAGGCCTCTAAATGTGCATTCGGTCCGGTGGGCTCGTCCACGCTCCATGAGGGTTTCTTCCAGAAGCGTCTGGCCGAGCCGGAGCCCAAGCGCCGAGGGAACGTGCTGTGGGGTGCAGGAGAGACTCCCACCTGCAAGCCTCCTCCAGATCTCGGTTCAGGGCATTGCTGCACCCAGCTGCGACTGAGCCACTGACAGGGCCCCAAGGGTGTCCTGGCGACCCAGTGAAGGAGCGCTGTGACTGACCACTGCGGTCCCCACTCCAGGACATAATCCCCCAGACCCCACTCTTCAGTGAGCAGGGGCTGGAGGAGGAGTCCCTGAGTCGCCCAGGCCCACAATACATCCTGCCTGTTCCCACTGGCCACGATGTGGCAGGTCCATGGCAAAACCCCTGCTGCAGGGCCCCGCCCCCCCATAACAGTGAGGCCAATGATGGGAGCCAGAGGAGCTGGCCAGATCCTGGGCCGCAGAGCAAGCAGGGAGGGGCGCTGGGTGCTGCGCGGAGGCCGGCCTCTCCCAGCTCAACAAGGTGCTGCCCTTCTCGGTCAGCTCAGAGCAGCCACGCCCACCCTGCAGCCACGCCCATCCTAACAAGCCACACCCCTCCCAGCCGCGCCCACCCTAGCAAACCACACCCACCCAGGCAGCCACGCCCACCCCAACAAGCCACACCCACCCCAGCACAGTAAAGCCCACTCTACACAGCCACGCCCCACTCCTGAATACAGACTCAGTGTCATGAGAGCTTCTATTTTCCCAGAGAAATGTTCTATTCAGGTCATCGTAATTTCCCAATTTTGAATGTGGCTGCAGACATCTTAGCCAGCTCTCCTGAGGTGTGCTTGACCCAAGAAGGGCTCCCGTTTGCAGTGTGCGTTTGCCAAGCTCTGACACCATCCGCGCCACTGAGCCCTCAGGTCCAGGTGATGGACACCTGTCCCCTCCAGCCCTCCTGCCCTTTGTCCCTCCCTCCCTCCAGGCAGCTCCCGTGTCACTATCGTGACTGTGCACTTTGCAGATTTCGTACAAATTGAATCACACCATCTGTGCTTTTTCTGGTCAGGCTTCTTCAACTTGGCACGGTCACTGTGACATTCCCTGTCGTGTGTCTCAACCCTTCCTTCCTATGCCTCAGTTTTTCCCACTGAATGGACGTATCTTTATTCATTCGCCTGTTGATGGACATGTAGCATTTTCCCCAGGTTTTTGCTGTTACTAATACAAACAAAACTGCTGTGACGTTCATGCCTAAGTTCTTGTGTGAACATGTTTTGTCTGTCGTGGGAGATGCCCAGGCACAGGATGGCCGGTCCTGTGGTTGATGGGCTGTGTGTAACTTTTTAAGAAGCAGCAGGACTGTTCTGCAGGGTGGCTGTGCCATCTCACGTCCCATCTGCAGCGTATGTCAAACTTCCAGAAGCAGCACACGGGCCGTAGGAAGCAGGTCTGTGGCGCAGCCCAGCCCGTAGGCTGCCGGTTTGTGATCTCTGGTCTAGGCTAACTCCTTGTCTACCAGATGGGGACTGAGGCCCAGAGGGGCAATGGGATGTGCCAAGGTCATGCAACAAGCTGTCAGCTGGGTCAGCTCAGTCAGCTGACCTGAGCCTAGGCGGGGTCCCTGCACACTGGCTCCTGGTATAGGCAGGCACTGGATGCTGCTCTATGTGGGGCTGTCCCAGAGATACACCCCCATCCCTCTTCTGTGTCCACACCCCAGAGCTCCGGTGGGTGCCCACACTCTGGCCAGGCTCACATTGTGCTGAGAGGAAGTGTATCCCTGCAGGGGGTCACTGCCCTTCCCTGAGCAGAGGAGGAGCTGGCCCAGGCTGGGGCCTCTGAGATGCAGGGCTGTGGGAGGACCCGCCTGGCTGGCGCAGGCACTCACTCTCAGGGCAGTTTTCCCAGGCGAGCGGTCGTGCAAAGGGCTTGGGGACTTTCGGTACATCATGCACCTTGACTGCGCCAGGCTATGGCAGCCTCTCCAAGGAGTCCGCTCCAGAGGGCCCAAGGGGCTCTGGGGGCATCTGCTGGGTGAGCCAGGGCTGGGCCTGGGAGGTGGCTGAGGAGCTGTGGCTGGGGAAATTAACCCCTGAGAACTAACAACCTGCATTGCAGTGGGAAAGCTGCCTAGAAATCCCCCCAACACACAGCGTGCCCAGGCTGGGCAGCTGCCCATGCCTCCTGCCCTGGCATTTGCAATGCCCGCTGTGGAGCCGGCCCCATGAGGGCACTTTGATCGACTGTGGCGGGTGGGGGTGCTGCCAAGAGGCTGGTGCCATTGCTCCCGGGGCCTGGGGCACAACACAGAGCCCCTCCCACGTCTGCAGAGCCCTGTCAGATGCAGTAATGTTGGGGGGTGCAGGCTGGCCCCCGGGCTCAGGCCCCAGTGAGGCCCTGATGTGAGGCTCCAGGGAGGGTCTCCTGTCTCCCCAGGGTGCTCCCTTCCTGCCCAGATCCCCTGGCCTGGGGGGCCCCCGGCCTCCCTCCTGTACCTGACCCACAGGGATCCCAGATGCGCGGCCCTCAGGGCCACATGTGCACACAAGTTTGAGAAACATCCTGGGAGGGATGGGATGGCAGGTCAGATGGGGAGACGTGGGCTCTGCAGGGGACCCAGGACAGTCACCCACAGCAAGATCACCACCCAGAGCTCTGACTCATGCATTGCAGAGAAGGTTCATCCGCTGCAGGTGTGCAGATGAGCTAGGAGGATGTGGAGACCCCAACATGCAGGTGAGGAGGGGATGGGGCCCATGCCCTGCCTTGCTGACACCCTGCCTTGCTGACACCCACCCTGCCATGCCCCAGGTGAAGCAGACCCTCGGCCATGGCCCTTGCTCCAGGGCAAGACACGCCTGTGCTGTCCCGTGGCCTCCTGGCTGCACATGCAGCCTCTCACTCTCAGGGCCACAAGGGCCTCGGAGTGTCAGGCAGGCAAGCGCACAAGGTTGGGGGGAGCAGAGCCTCCACTTGGAGGGGACCCTCGACAGTCCCCGAACTCTCTATGCCTCAGTTTCCATGGCTGTCTCCAAACCCACGGAGCAGCCACGCCCGCACCTGTGTCCTCCTGCCCTCTACTGGCCCACAGCCGGCCGCCGGCTTCCTGTCTGCTCGGCCTGCTGAATTATTCACACGGCGTTATCAGGGCAGGCCCTGGCGGCGAAGCGGGGTGAGCGTTCTCCTGGACCTCAGCCCAGCCCCACCTGCTCTCTTAGTCATCTCTGGCTCCAGGGAGGAGATGGCTGTTAATGGAGCCACAGGCCAGCCGCCTCTTCCATGAGCTGCAGCCAGCCGCTCCCCACACTGGCCTGGGTCCTCCCACTGCTGCAGGCTGGCCCTGGGACCAGGGCTCTGTGGCACAGTGGCTGTGTCCTGGCAGTGCCTGGCACAGTGTCTGCAAACACAGGGTCCAGATAGTCACTGTGCTGATTCCAAACCACACCAGGCCCCGACTCCAACAGTTTTACTTTGTTTTCTCAAAAAGTGCTTCCCAGGGGCCTGGAAGAGGTGATTGCAGCTTTGCTTTGGGGTCTGCATGTGCATGTGTGTGCACGAGTGTGTGCACATGTGTGCATTGTGCCTACAGGCGTGTGCACCCCCGTGTGTGCACGTGCTCACATGCATGAATGTGCATACATGTAAGTGTGTACATGCACGTGTGTCCCTGTGCACATGCATATGGGTGTGAGAGCATGTGCCCACCCAAATGTGTCGTGTGTGCATGCACATGTGTGCACATATGTGAGAGTGTGTGCATGTGCATGTGTGTCACCAGCACAGTATTTACACCCAGCACAGCTTCCATTGCCCCTGCCTCTCTGGTGCATGGCACCCTCCCCCACACGCATGTGAGCACAGGCCCCAAACCAGCACGGGCAGTGCTGCAGCCCGGGTTGGCCTCACTGCTCCCAAACTGGGTTTTTGGCTTGTCTCCACTCGCCATTTATGGGCTTGGTCTCCACAGTCCCCTTCCTGTGTCTGGGTCCCCTGTAAACCTTTGGGGCCAGCTCCTGCCGAGAGAAGGGCCCCTGCACCTCCAGCCTGCGCCAGCCCATCTGCCGGCTCCTCCAGGTAGAGTGCCGAGGGCTCCTCCCACCCCCACAGGCCTCAGACCCCAGCGGGCTGCGCACGCCCCCTTCAGCGCAAGTGAAGGAGAGCGTCTGCCCCGCAAGAGGACACATTCAGCTCCCAGCGGGAGGCCCTTGGGACAGGAGGTTTGTCCCCCACTGGGTGGCAGGAGCTCAGTGAGGAGCTGGCCTCTCCTGGATGTGTGTCGGCTGGCAGGAGGTGCAGGTGGGAGTGCTGAGTAGGGGAGACTCCAGGCAGACACAGGCCACCCACCGCACCCTGAGGGGGAGGCACAGCCGCCCTGAGCCCTCCCCGACCGGCTTCTGACTATCTTCACCTGGCACAGGCGCATCTCAGGCTCCCGCCTGATCACTGATGTTTTATGCAGAGAAACCACATTTGTACTATGCCCTGGAGGAGCTGACAGCTCTGCAGGGAGTCTCCCTCCTGCCTGTGAGCCAGGGTTTCCCTAAACACAGCGACAAGCAGGCGGGCGATGCCAGGCCTGTGGCGCTGTTGGGCGTCTCCTAAGCCCCTCGAGCGGCTCCAGCAGGAAGAGCGTGTGGCCAGGGTGGCCCCGTGCACAGCAGCGGGATGGGGGCCGCCAGCCACGGCTCCTGCACAACTGGGGTCCCCAGCCCTGGCCGTGTCCATGACTGACCAGCCATCCTGGGCACTCAGTGTATGGAACGTTCCCTGACCCCAGGCCCTCTCCCTGCTCTCCAACGGCGCCCAGGCCACCGGTGGTTTTCCTGCTGGCTGCGCACTCTCAGCTGCACAGGTGACTGTTGGCGTCCACCACCCACCATTCCCTCCTGTCTGTGGTCACAGGGACACAGGCCCATCGGCGCACCAAGGCTTGCCAGCACCCCACGCCACGGGAGGTCTGGGGTCTCAAGGGTTTGTCGAGTGTCTGAGCCGCCTGGGCTGGGGCCTGGGGACAGCCTGGGGCCACAAGATGGTCTCACAGGTGTGAGCGCCACGCCCCCAGGAAGACTCCACTCCCCTGGCTCCAGGACCCCCTCCCAGGCCTCGGTGCTGAGCGAGCCTCTCCAGTCACGCTGTGCCATAAACCCCGCACTGCCAGGGAGATGAGGGTTTCCCATAAAAGGCCCCAGAAGATGGATTTGATTTGTTCATTCTTACTGGGAAACCTGATTCCAAAACCTGGCAGATTTGTAGGAAATTGGTTATTCATGCCCAAAATGAAACAGTAAATCCTGTCCCCGCATAAAGTCACCGCCCGGGAAGCTGCTACCTCGGCGCTGCAGCACTTTCTGCCTTGGCAGGCGGGTGGCTAGAGCTCTCCCTTCGGAGTGATTTACAAGCCCGGCCGTGCGGCCCCACTGCTGCCTGGGCTTGGTGCTCCGGGAAGGAGCCCAGACCCCGGGTGGGGCCCCCGTGGCTCTCCATGGTGCTGAACGTGGGTGCTCGGCGGGGGCTGCAGATAGCCTGTGGCAGGTGAGGTTGGTCCCCACTCAGGTCCACCCAAAGGCCACCGGACAAGGCCAGCAACCCCGCCAAGGACCCCTGGCTGTGAGTGTGTGTGTGTGGGGCCCGCCTGGCGTGCCGGGAGCTCAGTCCTGCAGAGACCACACTGAGGGGACAGGGGGACCACGAGGCTCCGGGCCAAAGCGTTGCAGGACATTCTGTCCTGGGAGTGACAGGAGCAGAGCCCCAGTTGTTCTGGAAACTTCCTCCTTATCTCAGGAGGTTGCATTTGCAGCATATTCTACAGTTATCCTGGAGAACCACAAGCCAGAACAAGGGAGAGGCTGGGTCTCCAAGGCCCTCCAGGGACTGTCCTTCAGGAGGGGCCTCAGCAGAGTTAGGCCCAGTGGCTGACGGGTCACCTGCTCACTAACTCGATGGCCTCGCCCCACACCCCTCCCCCGCTTGCTGGGGTCCCCTCCGGCATTAACCACGTGCACAAACCCGCATCCCGGGTCTGCTTCCGGGACCCTGCAGGGAGACGCCAGTGCCCCTCACTGCCCACTGACGGCAGCCCTGGTGCCCAGACGCAGGACTGGCTTTGGAGATGGTGTCACATCTATTCTTTGCTGGCTATGCCAGCCAGGCCCCACCCCAGCTGTCCCCGCGAGTCTGCCCGAAGCGGATCTTTCCGGAGCACGTCCCCAGGACACTGGGCCCACCAGACACTCCAGGAACTCTGTGGCCAGAGCCACGCACGCTGCCTCCCAGGACTCCCCTGGGGGTGCATGCCTCCCGCCAGGCTGCATGATCGGTGCCGCGTGTCCCCAGGAAGGACTCACCAGGAGCTCTCATTTCCGCCAGCACCTGCCACCCCCCACCCAGAACCTGCGCACCTGGGGCCTTGGGGTGTGCAGGGCTCCCTAACAGGCCCAGCGCCAGGGGAGGGATCAGACGTGCTCTTGATGGCCGACATCCTCTGTGTGTTTAAGTGGGGAGAAGTCACCAAATCTATCTCCACACTGTGTCTCAGGAACACGGATCTGGGGTCCTGGGAGCAGGAGGGATTCGAGGGGTGTCTCCATCTGCATGTCCAGGGCCCACCGCGGCAACCCGGGAAGCGCAGGCTCAGCGTGAACTGTGCTGCTGCCTTCGTAACAGAGGCTGCTGCAGGGCCACCCGCCAGACACAGCTTCTCTCTGCCAGGTCTGGGCCTCCCGGGCTGTTATCATCCGAGCTCCAGCATGTCACGTTAGCTGTCACCCCCATTTTACAGATGAGGAGACAGAGGCCAGGAGAGAAGCCACTTGCCCAGGGCACACACTGGAAACAGCGCCAGGCCCTGCCTACCTGCCTGTGTCGGCCGAGCTGGAGACACAGCTCTGGGCAGGGAACATTCTGGGCTCACCTTGCCCAGCAGCTGAGGCCTCGAACAAGAAGTCTGCGGTTTGTGAAGGAAAAAGAGATCCTCCACCTGCCGAGCTCCCAGCCTGCTGCCCTGGGAGTTGGGACGCAGGACGGCAGCGTCACCTCCCGCTTGGACGTCCAGCGTGAGGCCTGTCCCGCGGCCTTGCCAGCCTGTCTCGGAGCTGATGTCTGGAAACAAACCTTTCGCTCTCTCTAGGTGGTACACAGACAGGTGGGATAGGGAGGCAGGTAGACTGGGGGAGACGGAGGTGTCGGTCCCACGGGCCTGTTTCTCTGGAGGGCCCTGGTGGACACGGGGGGGGGGTCAACCCGTCTCCAGCTTCCCAACCTCAGCGTCCTCGGCTCCCCACATGGAGAAGCCCCGCAGGAGTCTAGAGGGAAGAAAAGACCTGAGCACTGGCTCAAAGGCAGGGGCCGGCCACCCACCCGTGACCTGTGGTGCTGGGGAGAGACCCAGGCCCATCTCGTCCTGCCCCGTCGTGAGAGACATGGTCACCAAAGCCCAAGAGGTGCTGCCCTGCTCAAGGTCATGGCTCAGAACAACAAACAGTCCCCCAGACTCGCACACCCCCTGCCCCAGCCCCCCGTGTGTCCCTGACGTCACGAGGGTCTCAACATTCTCGCTGCTCTGTGTCTCATGGTTTCTCCCTTCAAGATCCCTTCCTTGTCCCTCCTCGGGGACAGCCGACTTCATAAGCAGCTCCTCCGGGCCTGGCCGTTGCAGAAAGCGGAGGCTGGGGGGTGGGGGTGGCAGACAGGAAAGGCAGAGGCGGTGGGCAGGGATACAATTTGTTAGGATCAATTCTACTGTTCGCAGATTTCCTGTAGAAGGCCCTGGGGATTGGGCAGTGGTCGGCACGTGCCTCTGCGCTGGGAGGGGCATCTCGCCTCCCGCCCATGCCCGCAGCCTGAACGACTATTTCCCAGGCAGCCTGGGTACCGGGTGGTCTGGACTGCAGAGCTCATCCACGCTGGATGCAACCCCCACGCAGGCTCCCGGGAAAGTCCCGAGCGCTTTCTCTCTAAGCCGCTTTGACAGGTGAGCAGTGAGAGACCTGCAGTGCCCTTGCGAGTCCCCCGGAGAAGGGGCCTCGGCTCCGCTGCGCCCGCCCGTCGGGAGGCTCTGCGACCTGGGGGGCTGCAGCCTGAGTTCTTCAGACCTGGGATCTGAACCTGCTCCCCTGAATTTTCCCAAAGTCTCTCAATCAAAGCGGCCCCCACGGCCAGGTTAGCATCTGCGCTACTGAGAAAGCACAGAACACGCGGAACCCGCCTCCTGCCGCCCCGCCCCGCCCACCCCAAACGGCAGGCTCAGCAGTTCCTCCCAAGCCTTCGGAGCAGTTCTGCGTCCAAGCCCCATGTAATTGTTGACGCTTTGAAGGGAGTCGCCCACAGTGACCACACTGCGCAGCCCCTGGTGCACGCAGCCCCGCCGTGAACGTTGCGGCTGCTGCAGCGTCCTTGGCCCGGCTGTGCCAGATTTATTCGCCAAGTGCCGCTGTCACTGTGTGAGGGACACCAGCCTGGGGAGCCTCCTCCGGCCAGGAGCTCCTCCTTGGGGTCAAGTTGGCAGGGTCCACCACGGAGGGGCATCCCCAGCCAGGGTCAGGGGCCAGGAGGGCCCCATGTGGACGGCCCGAGGCCGACTGTCTCCCCCTCCCTGGGGGGCTGGGCGCCCACCCTCCCTTTCCCCTGCGACGGCCTGCAATGTGCCTTCCCAGCCCACTCTGCAGAGGTCACCTGCTCAGGGTCACCCAGCAGGGGTGGCAGGGTCTGGACCTGGCCAGGTGCCTAGCGGCAGGGTGCCGCCCCTCGCCCACATGGCCTCCACCTTCTTTCCCTGGAAGGCCACTCCCTCCCAAGTCCCACCAGCTATTTGGTCCCCAAATGGCTCCCTCGTCCCAAGTGCCCACCGCCAGCTGCACAGCAAGCCCGCCTGCCATGTCCCTGCCCCCCACAAGGTCGTCACAACCCAAGGGGACATGCTGCCTAGGGGGCTGAGCCACGGCTGAGCCACAGCTGTCGGGGCCGCCACGGAGGTGCTGGCACTGCCCCTTGGGCCCTTCCCCAGGGACCTGGCCCTGGACAGAAGCCCCCACGGGGGTGGGCTTGGCAGGAGTGGCCCCCACGTCAATGGCATTTACCTAAGGCCTGGTTTCCTGGAAATCTCTGCCAAGGACTGACATAGAAGTGGCCTCCCAGGAGAAGTCACTCTCTCTAAATGACGAGTCCTCGATGGCCTGTCCTCTCCCCCAGGACACCTCAGTCACGGGACAAAAGCTGGCGGAGGCCCTGCCTGGTCTTAGCATCCTGCTGAGATGCCCAGGGGACCCGCTCAGGGGCGAGAGGCTCGGTGCCGGGGTAAGTTGCCAACGTGGAATGACAGAAAGTTCCAAGGGCTTTTGTTCTCCTCGCTCAGCTCTGGTCCAAGTCACCCCGCCCCGGAGGAGCTTGTCCCTGAAGGTCGAGGACACATGTGAGTTCGTGCAGGTAGGCAGCAGGGGCTTGAGCGTGACTCGGAGTGCACAGGGGGACAGAGCCCCACAGGCGCTCCAGCAAGGGACAGACCCCGTGCTCTCAGGGGCTGTCCAGGGAACATCTCGGCCACCAGTACACAGGGTGGGGAGAGACAGAGAGAGACACAGAGAGGCAGAGACAGAAGGAAGAGGAAGGAAGGGGCGGGAGAGAGCTGGGGGCTCTTGGGATGGTGCTGGAGGGGACATCTGTGCTGGTCCTTCCAACTCTCAGTTCAGAGGCAGGTCCCCATGGCTATGTACTCTGGTTTTAGAATCTTCTGCCTGAGTTTGAAGCCCGGCTTAGCGGTTTCATGATTATGTGAACTTAGAAATCACATAAATTGCCTGAACCTCAGTTTCCTACCCTGTGAAATGGGCTGATCACAATGGAAGGCCACCCTGCAGGTGGAATGCCACGCACCGGGCTCTCAGCTGCGGAGGCCCTGACTCTCGCTCTTCCCGGCTTCTCCCCGGAGGGGCCGTCCCAGTGCGCTCCGAAGCACAACTCCAGACGCTCACATTTAACACAAGCCCCTGCCCGGCCCAAGCGGGAGGCCAGGCCTGCAGGACGGAGGCCGCCCTGGGCGTGGTATCTGGCTGAGGAGCCAGGAGCCACCTTGGGACCTGCCCTCTCTCCCATTGGGCGTTGGGAGCCCCTCGCTGCTGGCGGGCGCCTGTCCCTGAGGCCAGGTGCTGAGGAGACACTTTCGAGCTGGTGCACGGAGCTCTTCGGGCTTCTCAAAGAAGAGATAAATCCTCCTCACTCCGCCCTGAGCGCCCCCCAGCACTTGCCTCCCCCAGCCGTGGATGGGCGCGAGGCCCCAGGATGCAGGGTCCCGCCTGGCTACAGAGCGCTTCCGACGGAGGGTTCCCGCCCTGCCAGCCCTCGGCGGCTGCGGTGCTAGGCAGGTTGGGAGGTGACGCTCGGGAACACGGCAATTTCTAGAATTGACTCCTGGGCTTTCCAAGGAAAGAAATTAGGCAAATGCTTAGGAGCAATAAAAACAGCCGCGCCAAGTGCCCGCTTTGGCCAAGTGCGGCGCGGGAGCCAGTCCCGAGTCCTCTGCAAGGTGACCCGACTGCTGGATCCATCCTGCGATGACAAAACGACCACGGAGCCTCAGACAGCCGAAGTCCGCATTGCTGGGGAGAGGACAAGGCCGGCTCCACTCTCCCTCTGTGGTCTGACGGGGGACAGCACTGAGCCCTCCTGCGCTCCGGCGCCGCGGGACACCGTGCGATGCTCTGCAGCCACCCTCTGCTCAGAGACACCGGGCTGTGCTGTGCCCTCGGCTCCCTCCTGCACACACCTGGGCGAGGACCCACGTCACGGTGCCACGTGGTGCTCAGTGGCTCCTGCAGGGTGGAGGCACCTTCTTCAGTGACTCACGTGTCACCCCAGGCCCAATGGACCGGGCGCCAGGCCCAGCCCGCTGCTCCCCCAGTGCCCTGGGGCACACTGCCCGCCCTCCTGAGCTGTCCCTCCCCTGTCCAGGGCAGGACAACACTGCTTCACAGGAGGACGTTGTGAGCATCAAGATCCGCAGCAATGACATCCATTATTAGCAAGTCATTATTAGCTATTGATATATCAATACAATATGACACCACATTAATAATTCACGTGTCGGAGCCCCAGTCGGCGGAGGGCATGTTAGAAACCTGGCAGGTTACGTGGAGTCTCTGGTTAACGCCCTCGTTCCAACCTGTGCCCAGGAGCCACGTTGTGATTCACCTGCTGAGACTGAGACTTCGTGACCTCATCTGCCAGCCCGGCTTTCTCAGGTTAGGTCATCCACCCTCACCTGGCCAGCGGCTAATCCTGTGCACTCGGAGACACAGGGAAGAGAGCCGCCCGGCCCCACCAGGGTTAGGGCTCCTGGAAGACGGCCCCGCTGGAGGGCACCCCTGTCCTGCCCCGTCGCCAGCCAGGGCTGGCCCAGAGGCTGGGAGCTGGCCGTGGCTGCTGGGCGCTGTCCGAGAGCAGCGTCCTGAAGAGGTGCTCCCTGCGGATGCCTTTCTGCTACGCTGGTTAATATGACCCCTGCCCGCCCCACCCGACTGTGTGTGTCCTTCCTGGCAGGTTTTCCACAGGTGCAGAAGGTAAAGGGTGGCCCCAGGGTCCCTCGTGAGCCACTGCCCATCCCGACAAGAAGCTGGCGGCCTTCGCGGCTTGAGCCTTCATCGGAGCCTGGTCCAGTCTGTTCCCAGGCCGGGAGCTCTCGCACAGGGTGGGGAGAGCTTTCCATTTGGGGATAAAAAGACAGGTGCCGTGTGAGCGAATCAGCTGTCTGTATTATTGCACTGTTATTACGACAGGCGGGACTGGTTGGAAACCGTGCCGAATTAAAAGCAGATGTGACCTTCATTGAGGGTGGTCCAGAGGCCAGAGCTGTGCATGGGGAAGGGCCCTACCCGGGGTGTCTGGAGGTTTGGGGAGAGGAGTTCTGGAGGGTTCTGACGACCTGGAGGGAGAGCAGTTGTGGGCACTCAAAGTACCGGGTGGGCACAGGTGATGACCCCCAGGCAGGTGGGACCAAGGCCACTTTTCTAGCAGTGAGAGAACAGGGCTCCTGGGACACTGAGGGGAGGCCCCCCCACGATGACCCAGGTCAGGCTGGGAGAGCCAGGGCAGGGGTGGCGAGGTGGCTAACCTTTGCCCAGTGGTGTATGTTGGTCCTTTGACTGGAGGGTCCCGCCGGCCCTCCCTCAAGGTGAGCAGGGCCACCCACCTCTTGCAGGAGAGCAGGGCCACAGCCCGACGGTGCTGGGGGGCTTCCCACCCACGTGCGGCAGCTCACATCCTCCCGCCAAGGGTGTGGCCCGGGCTCCGCGCTGTCCTTGACTCTCGTCTTATTGGACGGGCACACTCAAGGGCATCTCCCTGTCCAGACCCGGTTCCATGGAGAGGCCAGTCCGGCGTGGCCCCCGCCCCTGCTGTATCCATGTGGCAACCTCATGGGTGGGTCCCGCCCTGCAGCTCCTGGGCCCCCCAGCATGAGCTCATGCGGCACGCAGGCTCCGGCTTGGCTAATGCACGACGGAGAACTCGCCCGCAGCTGGAGGCCAGCGGAGACACACAGCCAAGGAGAACACGGGACGCACCGCCTGGCCGCGCCCCTCGTCCCCGGTTCCGGGAATCCAAGTAGCTCCCCAGGGCCGCGGGGCTTCGCTGCTTATGCTGTGCTGTCTGTCTGTCCCCAAGTCACGTCTTTGCTCCCTGAAGGGCATCGCAGGTCTGGCAGGTGCAGCTCAGGGCCCACCAGGCAGGGATGCCCGCGTGTGCAAGCGTGCGAGTACGCAGGAGTGAAAAGGCGCCCAGTCCAGTAACAAGCGGCTGTGAAGCCCCAGCCAGGATCATCTGAAAGAGCGTGTGGCCAGCGACTCACGTGCTCACGCGTGGCGGGCCCGCAGCCAAAGAGAAGGGACGAGCGAGTCACGCGCTTCCCCGGCGTGCGCTCGCTGCAGCGACATTGCGCTCGCATTTAAAATTGCAAACGCTTGGCCAGGCGCGGTGGCTCACGCCTGTAATCCCAGCACTCTGGGAGGCCGAGGCCGGAGGATTGCTCAAGGTCAGGAGTTCAAGACCATCCTGAACAAGAGTGAGACCCCGTCTCTACTAAAAATGGAAAGAAATTAGTGGAACAACTAAAAATATATAGAAAAAATTAGCCGGGCATGGTGGCGCATGCCTGTAGTCCCAGCTACTCGGGAGGCTGAGACAGGAGGATCGCCTGAGCCCAGGAGTCTGAGGTTGCTGTGAGCTAGGCTGATGCCACGGCACTCTAGCCCAGGCGACAGAGTGAGACTCTGTCTCAAAAAAAGAAAAAAAAAATTGCAAATGCTTCAATCGGTTATTGTGTCCGCCTATTGGTGCTGAAAGAGAAACTCTTCGTCCAGAAATTCCCACATTGACGTGGCCCAGCCCTGCCCCAGTGCATTTCCAGTGGGTCAGGCTTGGGACCGTGGCGCAGCTCTGCAGGGGGAAGGGGCCTGGGTCCATCAGCAAAACAGCGTTTTACGAAACCCTGTCCGATGTTTCGCATTTCCTCAGACCCGGAGTTGGAGCTCGGTCCCATCCGTCCCCCATGAGTCTGCAGTGGGGGAACAACATGCCCTCCGGGTGTGGCCCTGCAGGGCCCTCACCACACTCCCACCTGCCGTCCTTGGAATGCGCCCTGCGCAGTCACCCGCTTGCCCCGCGCCGCAAGCGGCACGAGGCTCCCGGGCTTGGTCACCGCCTTAAGCCGTATTTACCCCATGGATCTCTCTCACCGTGTGCAACACGCAGTCCCGGAAACGCACCAAAACCACGGCGCAGAAGTCAAACCACAGACGCCTGCCCCGCTCGGCTTCTGTTCCCAAAGAGCACAGAGCTCGGGCTGCCAAGGAGACCCACCATTGTCGGCGCCAGGCACACGGCCGCCCTGCCCAGCTTCCCAGCGGCACGTTCCCCTCCACGAGACGCTGACGCCCGGCACCCTCTGGGCAGCTCTGACGACGTCCACCTCTGTCTCCCTGTGTCAAGTTTACAAAACTTCTGTTTCCTTTGCTAATGTCAGCATTCAAATATTTCTATTTTCACTTGTTTCTAGACATAAAATAAGGTCAAAGCACAGTAAAGCAACCCAGTGCCCACCCACCGCCGTACCAAGGTGGTGCTGGGGAGGCTGATCTGCTGGGTGGCCAGGCGCCATGCCGCGGGCGTCAGCCAGGTCACACGTGGATGTCACTTTCGGCACTTGAGGGCAGCCACGTGCTAGGCGCCCCATGCTCTGCCTGCCCAGCGTCCCTCCCCGTGTCACAGGGCCCTGATTCTCCTTGGGGAGCCTGCGTGTTCTGGAGGTGGCCTCCTCCTGCCCTCAGTGGCCTGGCCAGCGAGTGTCCATCCGGGACCTGGGCGCTCTCCCCCTTCCCTGTCTCACCTGGCTGGATGGAGAAAACCAGATTTCTGGTGACATAGTTTGCGTCCTGGATACAGCCCTATTTTTGGACTCTCGGCCACATGAGCCAGTGACTTCCTCTTCTTGGCTGAGCGTGTGTCCCCAGCCGGCATAGCACCGAGACCGCCCGGCCACCACACGGCCCCTCTCACTGAGTCAGGTGCCCCTCGCTGCGCCGCAGGCTGAGGCCGTCTGTGCTGACCCCACCCCAGGGAACACAATGTCCCCAGGGGCTGAGTGGCGCAGTCCCAGAAGGAGACACCGCTCAGCCGTGAGAAGAAGCAAAACCACTGATCACACGCCGCACGCGTGAGCCTCAGCGGGTGGTACCGTGGGACTCCATGCATGGAATCCTAGTGAAGACACGGCTCGCCACGGGTCAACACGGCTCATCAACTGGGCAGACAGAAGCCATCTTGGTGGACACCTGAGTTCATCCTCCTAGAAAGCCTGCCGGGCTGGTCTCTCCGCGCCAGCACCTCCTCCTCCTACAAGCGGGGGTGGAGGGTTTTCTCTGGCGTGCTCCCTGAGGAGAGGGGAGGTTGAAGGGCGCAGGAAGTTCTCTGCTCTCCAGAGTGTTTCCTAACCGCATGGACCGTGTGACTCAGGCCTCGGTCACTGCTCAGCCGGGCCCACGCTCTCACCCTCCCCGAGACGGAAGGATAGGACCCAGAGCCCGGGGAACACGACGCACTCCCAGACGGGCCCTGATCCTGCCTGGCCTCTTTCCTGGAGTGCCTAAGGCGAGAGGCTCCGGTCCCCACAGGCAGGCAAACACTCAGAGTGTGGAACCAGGCGCAGACACCAGAGATGGCGGCCACCTGAGGGCCTATGAGGCCACTCATGCCTGGGTGGGAGATGCAGGCCATGGACTGAGCCCCATGTGCTGGAGTGATCCCCTGGAGCTCCTGTGTGGCTGCGGTGAGCTCCGTGCCCTCTCTGACAACTGTGTCCCTGCCCCTTACCCCGCTCCCCAGGCCCCAGGTGTGGCGCTGGCCCAGCCAGGCGCTGTCCAGAGCTGGGCACCTCCTGGGGGCGAGTTCAGCCCAGAGCCGCGGAGGCTGCGGGTGGTGGGGTGTCACAAGACGGCCCCAGGTCCCGCCTACCGCCTGGGTTTATACTTACGAAGAGCTTCTAGGTTTCTAGTGACCGGGGACAATCAAAGAACAACACTTTGTAACCCTGAAAGTTGAGTGGAATTCACGTCCCAGGGCCTGTCAGTGGTGTCACTGTCACCCGTGGCCCAGAATACGCCTACCCCTTGGCAGAGACGCCCGCCGACCACCTGCCTGCCAGGCAGCGTGTGGGCTTCTCCCCATTTCATCCGCATAATCTGACGATCGTGGCGTGGTGCCAAGTGCCGGGCCGCACCGGTGACCAGCGTGGGCACGGCAAGGCCTGTGCCGTGTTCTCACCGGGACCTCCCAGATGCCGGGAGGGGGCCAGGAGCCATCGGCATCTGCAGTCATCTTGGGCGGACGCGCAGGGCGTGTGCGGAGCGAGGCGCGGGGGTCTCAGCGTCGTGCAATCTGTGACGTCCAGGGAGGAGCGGAGCCAAGAGCAGGGCCCTCGGGCATCGGCCCACCCTGGGCCATCTCGTCCTGGGCTCCCCTCCTGTCCTGCCAGCCTGCCCACAGGGCGGCTCTCCCGGGGCCACCTGACAGCTGCGGGCTCCCTCCCAGCTCCTGCTGTCGGCCAAATACTTGCACAAAAGCCTCCCACAAGGCCTGGGTGTGGCCCCGAGTCCTCACCCAGGTGGAGCATTTGACACGGGACTGAAAGCGGCTCCACTCCCACCCTCTGGGGAGGTGTGAAGGGAGCAGGGCCAGGCGCCATCTGCATCCCGCCAGGTCCTCGGTGGGAGGACTCAGGAGGACTCCCCGAGTCTTCCCGCCCAATGGACAGATGTCACCTGGACTAGACCCCAGGGGAGGACAGTGCTCCACACCATCCCCCTTGGGGTTGGCGAGTTTGGGGTTAGGCCACCCTGAAAGTTGTCCCCGGGGTGGGAGTGAGGGGAGCCACACACATGCTCAGCTGCCCACCGTGAAGGGTGCCGTGACAGAGCCCCTGTGAGGCTCCTAGGAGGCCGGGGCTATTCTGGGCCTCCCAGGAGGGGCTGACTGTCCTCCTCTCCACCCAGAGGCACTGGAGCAGCCGACAGCCCAGCAGCCACCCGAGGTCACACAGCCCACTTGGAGCCCCAGACCGGAGTCCCCGGTGCTGGAGGAGGGCACCGCCCCCGTGCGGGCCCTTGGGGAGCCCTGCGGCTCCTGGCCTCCCCCACCGTCTGGGGACACAGTTGTCAGGTGAGAAGAGGGATCCAGGGGCTGCCTGGGGGTCAGGGCTGAGCTGACCCTAGGAATTGGGACGTCACTGACGTGGGGTGAGGACAGAACCTGGCCCATGGAGCCAGGGCTCAGGCTGGAGGGGCCGCTGCCCTCGAACCTGCCCTCTGCACCCATCTGGGCAGCGCCAACCTCTCTCCGCCACGCACCTTCCCCATCTGCCCCTCCCAGGGTCTGAGCCCGGCCCGACCTGTCCTGGGGCCGACAGCTGGTGCTTCCCCGGTGAGGCCCCCAGCCCTGCTCCTCTGACTGAAGTCGGGGTCCACTCCTGGCAGGCCCTGCCTGGGAAAGGGTGTGTGGCAGGGGGTCCTGCCCAGTGTGTTCCAAGTGCCGCTCGGGTGCTGCGGCCCGGGCCTGCAGTCTGCGCACAAGTCTCAGCTTCCTGCCACGTGCCTGCTGGGGGCCTGGCTCCCTGACCGTGCAGACGGGCCCCGCCTGTACCCAGAGGGTGGTCCTGGGACCCAGAGCAGGGCCTCCTCCCCAGCCACAGGCCACAGGGAGGGCCCTGCTCATGGCCCCTCATGGGGTCTCCCCACCAGCCCCAGCACCCTGCCACGTGGCCTGGAGAGAGGCCAACAGCCCGGGCCTGGCCCAGAGGCGACAGATGCCACGATGTCTCTTAGGTCACCGGCATAACATGGCTCATTCCCGCAGGGCTCCGGCGGTGTCCTTCCAGGCGAGGTCGTCTCACGGCAAAAGTGGAGGCGGCTGCAGGCCAGGGCTGGCCGACCCCGTGGGCCGGGCTCCGGCACTTGTGTCCGCACTCAGCCCTGGAGTGGAAGTGGTGTCTGCGTTCACGGGTCCTGCAGCCGGGCGGGCGGCGCGGTCAATGCGCAGCTACAGCTGGTTGAAGGGGACCAAATCCATCGAACAGTTGATTTGGTTCCATTTTACCAGCTCTAGCAAAGCATTCGGCTCCCGGATCCGAGGAAACAGTGATGTCCACGAAGAAGGCGACGCCCGGCAGCACCTTCAGGCCCTGCCCCTGCCCTGCCCCGGGGCTCCCCGCGCTCTACAGGGACCGGTGGGGAGCCACACGCACACGGACACAGGGACGCCACACACGCACACATGCACATAGCACACACACACACATGCACACACCAGACACTTGTACACAGACATAGGCACACCACACACGCACACATGCACACACCAAATACACACACACAGACACAGGCATGCCACACACCAGACACACGCACAGACACACTCACACACACCCACATATCAGACACACACATGCACACACCAGACGCACACACGGACATAGGCATACCACACATGCACACATGCGTGTAGCAGACACACACACATGCACACACCAGACACATACATATGCACACACCAGACACTTGCACATGGACACAGGCATACCACACATGCACACATGCACACACCAAATACACGCACACAGACACAGGCATGCCACACACCAGACACACGCACAGACACACTCACACACACCCACATATCAGACACACACATGCACACACCAGACGCGCACACGGACACAGGCACACCACACATGCACACATGCACATACCAGACACATGCACATGGACACAAACACGCCACACGCCAGACACACAGACATGCTCACCACCCTCTCACCCCCCAGCTGTCCGGTCAGGGGCCCCCAGATGTCCAGAGAGGGCCGAGAAAACCTGGCAGCCTCTGCCTCTCACTCACCCTCACTTTGTCCACACCCCCGACCCCACCCAGTGCCAGCTGAAGCAAAGACCGTGGTGCTCACGCCTGGGGGACAGGGACCACAGGCTTTGGGCCCTTATCCACCCACCTGTCCCGGAGCTGAGGCAGGACAGGGCCTGGCCCGACGCGGGGGGTGGCTCTGGGTGGGGCCAGAGTGTTCCAGGGATGCTCACTCTGCACAGCGGTGGAATCACAGCCTGGGGGCCCACACGGCCTGACCCTCACGCGGCCTGGGCCCTGCCCCCAGCCCGCAGCCCTGCCCTCCTCTCGCACGGGGGCAGCTCCCCTGCCACCAGGTGGGGGTTGGGGGTGGGGACAGAGGCCGAGGCTGCATCCACTCCCCCATCCCCCTTGGTGACTCAGAAGAGCAAGTTCCTTTTCAGAAAATTAGTTTTCCTCCGACACCCATTCATCAGGGCAGTGACGTGGGGGTGGCGCATGGCTTCGGCGTTGCAGGGACACGGCATCCTGTGCGTGCCAGCTTCCCTGCGTGCCAGCACCCCACCCAGCCAGGGACGACCGCACGCGCCCCTCACCCCAGCCCTGGGGCCGCCCCTCCTGCCCACACCCAGTTTCTCTCTGCTCCTCCCCAGCTGCGGGGACAGACGCCCAGGGGCTGGCCGAGGGTCATACCACTCGGCAACGGGGCCACCCGCGGGGTTGCCAGCCAGCTCCAACCCGGGGGCTGGAGTGTCCGCAGCCACCTTCCCTGACCGTCCTGCCACGGTACCCCCCAGAGAGCCCTGTGCTGCGCTGTGGCTGCCCCCTGAGGCCCACCTGGGTGGCAGGAGCCAGGCCGGCCTTCCCGGCCATGCGTCCCCCACAGGGACAGACAGACAGGCTTTCGGGCCACTGGCCCGGCACTCGGCAGACGCCTCTCTTCCCTTTGCTCTGGCAGCACAGAGGGTGCCGGGTGGACCCCAGAACTTTAGTGACTCGGCGTGCAGACCCCGCGGTGGCCTGCGTCTATCCATCGTCACCACAGTCGAGACTCCTCGTGGGACGGAAGACCGGACGAGCGGGAGCCCCGTGCACATCGAGCTAGCCCCGGCCCCCACGGCTGCAGCAGGGACAAGGAAGGGCACCGGTGCCGTCATCCGCAGATATGCCAGCCCCAGACCCAACGACGGACACAACCCACCCCCTGCTAACTGGGGACAGCTCTGTCTCACGGGGCCCTGGTCCCCTCCTCAGCTGGCGTGGGGGCTCCCCTCTGGCCCCAGGTTTGCGCTTTGATTTCTGTACAAACCTGGAGGAGTCTCCCTCAAATGGATGGACCTGAGCATGACACCAAACCTCTGCCCCTGCCTGGGCTGTCACCACGCCCGCTCCTCAGATGGGCCTCGTGCAGGACATTTGGTCCACCTCTGGCCTGGCCGGACCTCTACCAAGGTCGTGTGGGATGCAGAGTAAGGCCAGGCTCGAGAGCGGAACATGGGTCGGGACGGGGTCTGGAGCCCACTCTTTCCTGCCGGGGTTGGGAGAGTCAGCACTTGCCAATAAGCACAGCAAACATAGATCAGGTCATTTTGCCCACGAGACACCAGAGCCACGTGCTTGGTTACAAAGCCCACCTTGGTGCAGCTACACGTGGCCTGGGAGTGTGGCATGTGGCTGCTGCTGTCCTCATTGTCACGAGCTCTGAGCACCCGCTGCCGTGGCCCCTCCTGTGCACACAAAGCCCACAGAGGCCAGCGGAGGCCACAGAGGCATGGGACAGCGTCCCACGCAGGGCCTAGCCCACACCTGCCCCTGTGGGCTGCTGCGGGCGGTGGGTGGGTGGCCAGCCCCTGGCTCTCCTGCCCTGACAAGGCCTTGTCTAGGGACGGGTCCCAGGAATTCTTTGCCGAATCAGGGATCTACACCATCACTGGGGAATTTGGAGGAATTAGCCCACGCTGTGTTTGCCCGAGACGTGTAGGAGCTGTGCCCATGACTCAGCCCAAGGGGGACGGACCCTGCAGTCCCAGTGACCTCCCTGCCGCCCGGCTGGTCACATCAACCTGGGTGTTTGCGCTAGATCTGACAGATGCTCTGTGCCCCTCCCCTCCGCACCCCTGTTGCAGCTACCACCGGGGCCGTCCAGGGAGCCCTCCTTGCGTTTTTTATTTTCTCTTCCAAACAGGCCAAGATGCCAACATCCCCCAAGCCCCCAGATCTCCTTCATGGCTCCAGGGCTCAAAGGCCAACTGCCGCATGGAGCCACCCCAGCAGCGCCCACCCACATCCTCGGGCCTCTGCTCTTGCCGTCCCCGAACGATGGTGCGGCCCCCGCCGTCCTGTCCCCCCACTGCCCGACTGTCACCTCCCATCCCCCCACAGCGCCCCCCACCCCCGCCACCCCACCTGCCCCTGGTCCTCTGAGCAGGGACCGAGCCCTGGAGGACACCAGAGCAGCAAAGTCACCACGGCCCTCCCGGGCCGGCCCCGGTGGGTTCTGCCTCTGAGCGAGCGATGCCCACGGGAGCAGGTGAGCTCGCCCAGGCGGGGACGGCTCCCACCGCTGCCTCGGCGCCCCTGGGCTCGGCGCCACGGCCTGGCAGGGAAGCAGCTCAAGCGCTTCTGGCAAATTCACGTTTGCCAGGACAGCGGGGGGACAGCGGGGCCACGGCTGGAGCCTGGCTGGGGTTTCACTGGAAAACCCCCCAGGGCCTCTGCCTCTTTTTACCAGGGTGCTAAAGAGAGCGAGGCCTCAGCTACTACAGTTTGTGCGTTTTATGAACCAAACAATTAAATAGGTTTTAAAACATCTGCTGATGGAGTCATCCCACACAGCGCAGTACACTCAGCATTTTTAAGCAGCAACGATACGAGCCTCAAACACACCAGCAGCCTGTTAAAATCAATAGAAAATTAGATGCTATGAAAATGCAATATGTGTCCAATTAGTTATAATTGGAGCAAACAGTGGTGTAGATAAAGACCACGGTGGGAAGTGTTCACAAGCCCCACGGGCTGTGGCGGCTCTGGGCCAGCCCCGCCCCAACCGGGTGACGCCTGAGGAAGTGGGAGGCCCCCTCCTCCAGGAAGCCCTCCCACACCTGGAAAGGGCCCCCGAGACCCCAGGCTGTACCCAGAGGGCAGGCAACGCTGCAGCCTCAGCACACAGAAGCCCGAAGCCCTGAAGTCAGCACACTCTCTGGAGGACCAGCCCCTGCACCCTGGCTGTCCTAGGTCTGACCTCTGGCACAGCAGAGGGTGACCTTCAGCTCTGAGCACCACACACCGAGCTGGGGACTTCTGGGGGCCTCTCTGAGACTCAGCTTCTCCACGTGGGAAGTGTGAGTGGCGGTGGTCACGTGGGCTTAGTGACGTGTGTGTGCACCAGCCGCACATGGCCTGCAGTTGCTGTCATTCCATGGCCCTGTCCCAGCTGGGCAGGGGACCCCGGTCCGGGACCCCAGGGATGGTGGCCACTCTGGGCAGAAAACACACAGACAGCCCAGAGGACCACGCCCCTCACTCCAGCACGGTGGACGCTATGATCACGTCCTTCGTGAAGATGCAATGCCAACTTCCGTTCAAGGACAGCCAACACCCCATCCCACCTGCAGCCAAAGATGCCACTGTCGGCGACCACACAGCCTGCCCCACCCCACAGCTCACTGCAGAGACTCGGGGGCACCCAAGGGGGGCCAGGGCCCCTCAAACCCGGGTCACACGACCCCGGAGGCAGGGGCGGGGCAGCTCCTGCCCACACCAGCCTCAGAGGCTGCACACCCCTCCCGCCCTGTGAGGACATCGCCAACTCATATCTGGAGGCTTTTTGTGTTTCTTACTATGAAGCTTTTAAAATTTAAACGTCAATAACCTAATATTTCTCCAGGCAGCAACATTACCTATTAGCACTAAGATTCACCACCAAATTAATTTTTAATTCCCGATTTTGGTTAATTATTAAAATAGATAGCAGAGAATTACGGGAGCCCGTGAGTGGGAGCAGCCCTGGCCGGGAGCCCGGGGGTCCGCCAGGCGCTGACCCGCAGGACGGGACGGCCCCACAGAGACGCGCAGTGGGAAGGCAAAGGAAACCCCACACCCCGAAACAGCCGGCTCTTATTGGAGCGCTGACTCAGGCAAACGCCAACAAGACCCGCTCAGCCCAAATCCATAACTTTTCTATCTATTCAAAAAAAGAAATGTATTATTTCTCAACACTGATAAAAGTTTAATACAGAGTTGCCCGGGTTTTTAATAAACTTGTCAACACAAGAGCCAGGCAAATTGATGGGACCGTCCTAGAGATAAATTTCGCCTCAAATAGACCCAAGGAGCAGGGGCCAGGCGGGGAGGCAGGGGCGGGAGGACGCGTGATTGTTTTGCTGTCCTTTGCAAAAACAGCAAGATAGACTTTTGTGTCTTATTACCTTAAAATCGGGGCTGGGGTAAAAGCAGGTTTAACGTGAAGAAAGAAAGCCGTCTGGCTCAGAGAGGGTCAGAGAGCCCTGAGGTCACGGGAGGGCACAGCGGCCGGGGCAGATCAGTGGCTGCGTGTCCCGAGATGAGGAGAAGCCACTTGGCATCGCAGGGTCTTGCTGAAGCCCCTGCCGCAGGTGGGATGGTGGCCGCCGGAGCACCTGCCCCATCCCAACAGCTGCTGCACCCCAGCCCCCGCAGAGGTGGACCTGGCAGCTGCCGAGCCCAGAGCTCAAGGGTGGCACCACATAGAAGAGCAGTAGGGTCTGATGTGGCCACCACGGGCCTTGGGACACTGTGGAGGGCCCGACCTGCGCACACGAGCGGACAGTGTGCTTTGCTCTCCGAGTTCTGCCAGCACATTTTCTGCCCACGCTCTGGCGTGGTGAGGTCTCCAGTGTGCGGACACACACGGCTGGAAAGTTGTCATCTGTCCTCAGGCTGGGGTGGACACCCTATGTCTGAGGGCAATGGGTGAGCCCTGTCATACCCCACTTAAGGACATCTGTTGCACGGGTCCCGGCAGGTGTCTGAAATTCCACCGTTAGAGACTCACTTCTTAAGCTAGAGGTGGAGGAGGCACAGCCGGTGCCGTCCTGCCAGCTGCGAGGCCTCCACACTCTGTGGGGTCGCAGGGAGCCAAAGTGGAGGCACTTGGGGAATGGGGGGCACAGCCCCCGGCAGCCTTCACCTGCTGCAGGGCCAGGTCGTGCCCCGGCGACCCTGGGGTTGGGACTCAGCCCCCCAAACTGTTCTGGTGGGAAGGCCCTGCCACGCCCATGAGAAGGCACAGCAGGTCCCTGGGTCCCTCCTGGACCTACAGCCCTGGAAAGGGCCAGGCGAGGGAAGACCACGTGCGGAGCTCAGAGCTCACCGCTGCCACGGCCACTGCAGCTGCAGGTGTCGGGCAGGGGGGTGGGGAGCTGAGGGGGCTGCTGGGCCCCGTCCCACCCAAGTCATCCGAGTCCAGCCTCCGACAGGACAGCTGAGAGCTCAGACTATTTATACCGGCCCTGGCGGGCGGCTGGGGAGACACACACAGCCCTGGCGCCATATCTGGGCATGACTGAGGGCGTGAGGCCTGCCAGGGGCACAAGGGCCCACATGGCGCATCTGTCCTGGGTGTCCTTCAACCTCGAAAAGTCCCCATGGGGCCCCCCCGTGACAGGTTCGGGGACAGCTGTCTTCTCTCCTCCCTGCTGTTAAAAATACTCTGGGTCATTGTCCCACTCGTCCCAGAAACTGTCCTCCACGCATGCGTGTGCACAAACACACATGTGCGCACACATCTGCCACCACCCCCAGCCCAGGAGTCCTTGCTCTGGCCCCACCCACATGGGGACAGGACCCCAGACTCCCAACCTCCAGGTCTTTCGCATGACACCTCCTGGCCAGGGGACAGCCGGTGACCCCTGCACCCCGCACTGCTGTGGTGGGGCCATCTCTCCCTTGCCCTCTGCCTGGGGCACACACAGGTGGCCTGGGAGGTCCGGGCACCGAGCACCTCCGTCCCTCAGTGGAACCGGCTTTGCGTAATCAGGGCAGCGCACTCAGCGCAGGGAGCAGGCCTGGCCTGCAGCCTGAGCTGTGCCTCTGAAATCGGGGTGAGCTGGCCTGATTTCGAAGTGCCTTTGTGATGACCGCTGTGTAGGAGCCCGCCTGGGTCCCTCTATCTCAGGAGCAGCCGCTGGGCTGTTGGTGGCCTCCGCTCCCTGCCCTTGAGACACGTTGCCCTGGCGCCGCCTGCGGAGCACTGCAGCCTCCCGGGCAGCAGCTCTGCGTGCTCTTGCTGCGCTGCAGCGGCCGCCCTCCCCACTCAGGGTCAGAGCCAGCCGGGAAGTCTGCGGCCGGCGGCCGTCCTCCCCGGGCACTCTGGGCCTCCCCCGGAGGGCCCTCTGCGCCCCAGGCTCTGGCTGGCCGGGCCCTGGACCTCAGGAAGGAGCAGAGGCCTGTGTCTCTGGGAGTCACCGCCGCCGCCTGCGGGCCTCTCCCCATCCCGAAAGTCGTGCCCACCTCTTCCCAGGTGTGATGCGTCCAGGACACCAGACAGAGGATGCTGGGGGCCAGGGACAGTGGGTGAGGCCAGGGCCCCCCAGAAAGCCAGAGCCCACACCCCCACGCCAGGCCGGCCACCCCGAGGTCACGCCCTGCCTGGGGGCGTCAAAGGCACGGAGCTGGCTGCAGACCGCCAGGCCGCCCTCGGCTGCGCACAGGGCGGGCTGAGTCAGCACAAATCTCTCAGATCGCCGGGTACCCTTTGTGCTAAGGTGACAGCAACGATGCCACTGCGCGGCCGGCCCCCACCGGCCTCCCCGCCCCGCAAACCACGCCTGCCTCTCCGGGCCACACCCTGCCCTGGACCTGGCCCCCGTTACTCGGTTGTCTCAGCTTTAATTTAGAGCATTTTGGGGGGGAATTGGCAATTCAAGGGATGTTGACTCTGACTGACTCAGCTACGGCAACTAAACTATCCGTCCTGCGAGTCAATCAAGTCACACAGTAGCAGTTTATTCTTCCGTGCGACGTTTTCGGGCGAGGCCGAGACTTTCAGAGGCGATTGCTGCTGCATAGCTTGGGCAGCTCTCGGCGGGGCCACCCCGCTCGGAAACACTCGTGCGATAAAATGCTTTAGCGCACCTGGTGGATGCACTGCCACACTGGAGTCACCAGCCAGCCCTCGTTAGAAGGGGGAGCCACAACTTACTGGGCCACCTGGCTACAAAAATAAGATAACTTGTCCTTGCAGTACACACACACACACATGCACACACATGTGCACACATACACATGCACGCACATGCATACATGCATATGTGCACACGTGCACACGCAAACACGTGTGCACACTCGCAGAGCAGCAGGGCTGTTTCCTTCCTGCAGACCATGCTCCTGAGGTCTACTAGAGGGTGGACATCTCACTGGGAGCATGGCTAGAGTTTGTGAGCCACGGAAGAGGACAGTTTCGTGCCACGGTCCCCGCAGCTACTGTTTCCTCCGGCACCTGGGCCCCCCACCCATACCGGGGAGCAAAGGTCTCCAGAGTGTCCTGGGAGACCCAGGAGCCCCCACGCGGTGCTACCAGCTCCAGAGCGTCAGAGACAGGGCACTGCCTCCTCACAGCCACGTGCCCCGGGACCCCAGCTGGCAGGCAAGTCCCAAGGGGGAGGCGTGTCCAGCCTCAACCCCCACAGGCCATGTCCCAGGCTCCTTCCCCCTGAGAGTCCTCAGCACCCGTGGCAGCACAGCTGGGAGGCACCCTGAGCTGAGACAGGCCCCGCAGGGACGGCGCAGTCCGCCAGCGTCCAGGCCGCCCCGGCTGCTCTCCCCCCTCACATGGAGAGGCCCAGAGACCCCACGGAGGAAGGCCCCGGCCCACGCTCCACGCCAGCTCGGCGGGGCTCCCTTCCAAACTCTGGAGTTTGGTGCACAGGAGACCCCAGGCCCCAGCAGAAGCTCAGGGAGGGCTGGTGGGTCACACGCGGGGAGAGGGCCCAGCTCCCACAGGGCCGTCCAGGGATGCTCATTTTTAATTCAGCAGATCAGAGGCTGGAGGTGATTTACAGCCGAGTGGGCCGCGGCCCTCTCCCTGTGAACTCTCCAGTTTTACTGCTCAGTCAAACCTAATTCCCAAACACTAATGCTTTTATTTAAACACCACATCCTGCAATAAAGCTTTAATGTACGGCAGCCGCATCTAGGGGAAGAGAGTGGTGTGTCTGCGGCCGGCGGCGGCCTCCGCGGCCACGCACCCAGCTTCTTCCCTGCTTGCGGCCGGAGCTGGAAGCGAGGAAGGCAGAGATGACCTTCCGGGGGTGCTGGGCACTGACCCCTCTGGGCCCAGTGGCCCAAGGGCAACGCCACCTCCCTGGCCGCCACACCCAGGCAGAGCTGCACAGTGCGAGGACGCAGCTTCCAGAAAGGGCACGGCCTCATGTCCTCTCTCCCTCAGCTGCAGCCAATACCAGACCCCGGGGGAGCCGCCTGAGAGAGCCCCTTGTCCAGGGGCTCCTTGTGCTGGGCCCAGCTGCTCAGGTGACCCGGCTGCCCCTCAGACCCAAAACTTCCTGCCACTGAAGGAGGGGCCATGAGAGGCCAGGGCGGGAGGGCGGAGGCAGCACAGTCCCGAAGACAGCCTGAGGCCTGGGTGCCCGGCAGGGACTCGGCCTCACCCCAGGCTGCAGACGGCCTCCCTGACGCCCTCCCTCCATGGCCAGCCCGCCAGGCCCCAGGCTCTCCACCCTTCATCTGGCCCTCAGGCCCCGCGTGGTGGGAAAGCGTCTCCCAGACGGGTCCAGAATCTGTCCCCTTCTCCCGGAACCCAAGGGACAAGCTCCCAGCCCCTGGTCCTGAGGGGGACTCAGCCCCAGCAGAGGGAGGGCCCTGGGTCACACTCGCGGCTTTTGCCAACACCTTGCCGGGCTTCACAGCCACAGCGCTTGGGGTTGGATTTGGTGGGAACAGAAAGAGCAGCGGCAGCTCTGGTGGGAGTCGGGGGGCGGGTGAGCCGGGCAGTTGGTAGAATCGAATTGCTCCCCGGCCCCCAGGCTGGGCTGCGGGTTTGGCAGGACAGTTCAGCCCCTTTGGCTCCTTTCCAAAGACCCCCAGGCGGAGGAGGGGGCCTGGGTGGCAGGGGCCTGGGTGGCTGGGGCCTGACCCCGAGACTCTGCGAGGGGCTGTGGCCCCGACACGACCTCGCAAGGCGCCACTGTGCCAGTCTCACCCCTGCCTTGCTGTGGAGCCCAGTGAAGCCAGAGCCTTCCGCTCAAAGCCTCTCACACGTGCACTGAGCCCGGCCCCCCGACCCGGCCGCCTGCCCTTTCGGACACTCTTCTATGCCTCTGGGCGGCTGCTTCCAGCGGCTGGAAGTGGGGTCCCCAGAGCCGCCACCACTTGGCGCTCCCAGGCCTAGGCCCCTGTGCCCCCGGCCCCTACCACCCCCACGGACCCACGCCCGCCAGGCCCGCCCTCCCTCTGCCGCAGTCAGCACGCTGAATATTTAATGTCTGATGAGCGCTTCCACCTGCTGACACAGGCAAAGTGACAGAACAATGCCGGCAGGGACGTGGCTGTCCACCGACGCCCAGGCAGCCTGCCACCCTTCCCCGCCCCGCCACAGCCACCTGCCCGTGCGCAGCGGCCCCTCGGGCGCAGACTGCCCCGGTCCGGCGAGAGAGTGCCCGCCTGAGATACATACTTCTTTACATTCCATAGCTTAGCAGGTCCATATGGGCATATAAAGAAGTATGTCTCCCAAGCAGGTCGTCCGGCAGGCCTGGGAAGGGCCTGGCCCCAGGCTGCCCGTCGGGTGCAGGGAGGCAGATCAGAGGCCCTGATGTCCACACCGCAGCCCTCCCTGCACCTCTGCCTGTGCCCCGCTGTCCCCGGCGGGGGGCCCCCTGGCTCCCCACTGCCTCCTGCCCTGGGCACCCCCCACGCACGCAGTCCACAAGGTACACACGCAGTCCACAAGGCAGGCCCCGGAAAGCCTCCAGCCCCAGCTCAGCCCCTCACTTGCCCCGACGGGAGCCCAGTTTTCCCACAACGGAGCCAGACGAGATCCAGGCTGCTGCCCCCACCCCAGGGAAAGGATGTGCCGTCTACATCGCAAACTTCCAGACACGTGCCAAGGCTCGGCCAGCCCCCACCTCTCCACCTGGCCCCTCTGAGCCCCCGTGTCACACCCCAGCACAGACTGGACTGAGCAGAGAGACAGCCTCGGGGAGTAGCGCCCACCTGCGGTCGTGGGGCTGGACCTGCTCACAGGACTGGCGCCACCTTCTTCCAGAGCTGGAGGACTCCTCCTGAGCCAGACACGGAGCTCTGGACAGCGGCACGTGATGCCAGGAGACCCGGAAGCGAACCAGGGGGCTTACCTGGGCAGCCGACGTCTTCCTGGGCAGGTCCCTGGTGAATTCTGCCTCCCAGGAACAGGAGGCCCAAGGGGAGGGCTCAGTGCCTCTCTCTTTGACGATGTGAGTGAGCAAGATGGTGTTCAGAGGTCTCCCCGTGCCCGGAGAGAGGCTGCATCTCCCGAGAGGCATCCACTTGGCAGGCAGCTCCCGCAGCCACGGCCTGGCCACGGAGCAGACGCCCGGCCAGCGAGGGAGCTTTTCCCCACTGGCCGTCTCCTCCCTTGGCAGCCTGCACCCCTCCCTCCCTCTCTCCTTCTGCCCTCTCCACGCCCAGCAGCGTCACTGCCCTGAGCCACCTCTGCCCGCCATGGGTGCAGCACGGCCCACCTGGAGCAAGGGCTGCGCAGAGCTGACAGCACGCACGGCACTCAGTGGTCAGTGGGACACTCGGCCACTCACAGCTGCGGTGCCCAGGCATCCGGCCCCTCACCTGGCTCTTTGTGGCCTGCGCCCAGCCCCCGCCAACCCCTGATCAATACCAATCTACAGTCGAATGCAGGGGCCGCCTTCCTGCTAATGAATTTCCCCTGCTCACCAGCTTCTAATGAACCCATTGAGGAGGGTTTAAGTAAACTTAGCAAGTGGCAAACTAAGCACTTTGCAATACTTAATTGTATTGGCAATTTTTTCGTTGCATTTTTAAATTTCTCTGTGAGTGGAAAAGGGCAGATCCCTCTTCCCTAATAACTTCTAGAGCCGCTGAGTAGCGGGAGTCTGAAAAACACAGAGAAGGAGGCTGAAGGAGACCAACGGGACCTCAAGGTTAGGTCCCCACAGGCGGGACAGGGAGCCACCCCCAGCCTGCTCAGCAGAGGGGGAGGAGGAGACCTGCGGGGGCTTGGAGACCCCACCACCCGGCAGGGTGCGGGTGAGGAGGTGGGTGGGACGTGGAAGGAGGGCGGCACTGCAGGTGCCTGCAGGTGCCCGTTGGGGCAGAGAGCCGTGGGGGGCTTGGCCAGGCGCAGACACCGAGCGTCTGCCTCGCAGGAGGCCCAGCAGGGCCCTGGCCCCTGTCGCTGCACCGACCCTGGCGTGGGGCCGGAGGGCAGCCCCAGGACCCGAGAGGACTCCAGTTCTCCGCATCAGCAGGACAAGGTCCGGTGTGACCCTTCGCCAGCCTGCTCCGGGGAGGTGACAGCAGGAGGGCATCCCACTTTCACCCCCGTGGCAGGACAAGGTCTCCGCAGAGCTCGCGGTGCGCGGAGGCCACGGCTCAGATCCCGGGCACCGCCGGGCTGGAGCTTTACGTGGGGGCTGTGAGCAGGGCTATGGGAGGCACCCTCCACAGAGGAAGGAGCCCCTGGCAGGGAGACGTGACGTCCCCTCTCCATGTGGCCACCGTTCTGTATCATTTCCATCAGCCAAGGGTAAGAAAGGGCAGCCCAGACCACAGCCCCAGCCCCAGCCCCAGCTTCCCGGCCCATGGGTGAGCAGCTTGTCTCTGCCTCCAGAGGCCGGTGGTGTGCGGGGGGGTGGGGTTCCTCCTTTCCCTGCCCCCCTGAGGCAGTGGCAGAGCCTGGGACCCCCTGCCCCACCTCCCCCCTCAGGCATTTGTACAGATGGGGTCAGGGGCTCAGGGAAGCACTGGGGGGGCCCCAGAGGGTGGAAGAGTCACCCCAGACCCAGCTAGAGCCCCACGAGCTCCTGCCCATGCACAAGTGAATCACAGTCACTTTTCAAAAAGTTTCCCATCTTGATAGAAAAAGAGCCTCTCCACCACCTCCACGCAGACCCCCCCGCAGCAAGCAGAGCTGAACGCCGCCCCCGCCCCCCCCACCCCCGGGGCCGTGGGGAGGCGTGTGGAAGTCACTGCCTCACAGGGGACCGCACAGACGCAGCCCACCAGGACCGTCATGAAGCCCCCAGTCTCCGCCCACGTGGGCCCTCCCCCGCCCCCGCGAACACCTGGCGGGGGCGCCCTCTCGACCCCACCCCCCACCGGGGCTCGGAGAGCCGCAGAAGTCCAGAGTCCCAGCAGGGGCAGCCCTGCCCGGGGTGCCCCTGTTCCCACCCGCACCTCAGTGGCCAGTGCTGCAAGTTCAAGGTAAGTTTACCACATTCCGCCGCCGGGGCTTTGTTGCAGAGCGGCAGGATAACCGTGCCCCGTCCCCGCAGCCCCCGCCCCGACCGCCGAGCTTCCAGGGGCAGCTGCTTTCTTGCAAAATGCCCGCATGTCAAAGTTCGTGCATCCCAGCTGGACGCGCCCTCCCGGCCCCGCGAGCTGCTGGCTCTGCAGTTTTCCAAATGTGGCCGATGCCGAGAGCCGAGAGAAAACTCCAAAGCACCTCTGCTGGAGCCACGCGGCGCCAGCACCCACAGCGCCCACCTCGCCCGCGGGCACACCCCCACCGCAGCGCAGGGCAAGTTTGCAGGGGCCGTCCCGGCGGCCGGCGGTGGCGGCGGCGGGCTGAGCAGGACTCACCGCGGAGCCTGGGACGCTGGAGCCCCTCAGGCTGGACCGCTGACAGCGGCGGCGGCGGCAGCAGCAGCAGTGGCAGCAGCGCGGGCGCAGGGTCGCGGCTCCCCGGGAGATGCTGCAGCGGTGATAGCGGCAGCCACCTCCTCCTGGAGCCAATCGCGAATGCAGGGGTGGGGGCAGGCCGGAGCTCCGATGCGTCCGCACTTGGGGTGGGGGGGCAGAGAGAGAAAGAAGACACCAGGCACCCCCTCTCCACACCCCTGCCCTTCCCCCAGGCCTCCTGCAGCAGCGCAGACTTAGCGGGAGGGAGATCTTGAGAGAGAGAGAGAGAGAGAGAGAGAGAGAGAGAGAGAGAGAGAGGGAGGGAGGGGAGGAGAAGGAGGGAGGGAGGGAGGGAGGAGGCTGGTGCAGAGTTAGGAGAGGCCCGGGCAGCACACCTTGCTGGGGCCTCTCTGCAGGACGCCCCTGCGCCCCTCTGGGTCGGCACCAGGTAGAGAGCTGGAGGTCAGGGTGGAACAAAAGGCAAGGTCCTGAGGGTGTGTGCGCTCACACACGCTCACACACGCTGGCACACGCACCACACGGGAGCCACGGCGGGGGAGGGGAGGCAAGGCCTGACCCCAGGGCGAGCAGGCGTGGGCCCTCGGATCAGGAGTGGCCTCACCTTGGCAGCTCTTATATACCCGGCCAAGCATCCCAGGCACGCGGCCCTGGCCGAGGCCCCTCGGGCTGCGCTCCCCGACCATATTTAGTCAAGCAGGGGAAAAAATAGCCTGTCAGCTGGGCTGCGGCTGTCCCGGCCACCGGGAACGGGGTGGGGGCGCCCGCACCATTGACGGTGGGTCTTGGGCCAGGCTGCAGCCAGGCCCCTCCCGGGCCCTCCCGGACAGGCCTCCCCCGCTGTCCCTGCCCCACGCCACCCTGCGCTATTTTTAGCCCAGCCCAACGCAGAAGCGCCTCCTCAGTAGCGGCCTTGGAGACCAGGCCAGCCTGCTCCTCTTGGTGGCCTGGGCAGACCCGGTGGCTCCCAGGGTGCAGGACCAGGGGCCACCTCCCTCCCTGCTCTCGGCCCCCAGTGAGCTGAGCCCCCGGCACTCCGGGCTCCCCCCTCCCAGAACTGGGGCCCAGATCAGACAGGCACCGCCTGGGTTTCCGGAGGCTCCCAAGCCACCCCCAAGTCATGACAGTTGCCGGTCACCTTGACAGCCGGCAAGGCCTATCCGCTCGCCACCCCCATGCCAGGCCCTGGCACCACGGCGTGCGTGACAAGGAGACCCCAAGCCACCACCCCAGGTTTCGCACCAGAATCATGTAACAGATGTGTCTAGGCCATGGCCTGGCCGGGTCTGTCCTCGCAGGGCCTGGACTCAGAGTCCAGCAGCCTGGGAGTGGCGGACTGTCCCCCACACGTGGTGTGACGCAGCCCAGGCGTAGCTGTCCGGCCAGCCGGGCACAGGAACAGGGAGCCCGTGTGGCTCAGAGCGAGCTCACCTGCAGCTAAGCCCAGGGGACAACTTCAAGGAACTTACCTCCACCCCCAGCCCCGGGGTAAGGTGGGTCATTCTTCCAGGTTCCCCTCCCAGGCTCACGGCCACTCCCCACGGGGGGCGATACCCGAGGCCAGCTCTGAGGGTGCCCAGACCCCGGGCAGCAGTCACCACAGGGCTGACAGCCACTCCTGTGTCTCCCAGCCTCAGAGAATAGGAGCCCACGCTCTGGGGGCTTCTTGGGAGACAGGCCCTGCCCCCAACTCCGGGCCCTCGCTGAGGGTCCCTGTCTCACCCTGAGGGACGTCCAAGCGCTTTTCTGGAAATCCAGGAGCCACTTGGCTTCCCTGACAGTGGGAAAACATCCGGCACAGGGCACAGCACCTGAAACCCCACAGGCGCCCTCCCGCCCTGCCCTCCTGCTCCAGGCATTGCAGAGGGAGGGTCAGTGGCCAGGATGCCCTGCTGGGCCTGCACATGGGGTGGGGTGCAGAAAGCATGGTCCCGGGCGGCTCCTGCAAAGGATGCGGAAACTTCTGGCGAGGAGGGTGGGAGTCAGCGTGGCTGTAAGTCATGGGGGTTAATCAGCCTGGCCGCGCAGCCCAGCACTCTCAGGGCAGGGGCTGCTGTGGGTGGCCAGTCCCCATGGGTCCCCAAGGTCCCTAGGGCAGAGTCAGAGGACAGGGTATGCCAGCTTTGAGAGCGTGCAGACCATGGCATGCTCCGGAAGGTTCTGTGCGGGCTCTCGGCTGAGCTCCAAGGCCTCCCTAAGAGAGGTTTCGTTCTCCCCACTTTACCGAGGAGGAGCTGGTGCTTGGCAGGGGGCTGACACGCCCAAGGCCCCACGGCCGGTGGTGAGCAGAGCTGGATGGTGACGCGGCCATCGGGCCCTCACCTGCCCCGACAGGTGGTCAAGGCTTCCAAGTCCCTGCCCGGGCTGCTCCATCACCGTCTGGAAGGGACAGCGCCATGGTCACCCCACAAGGACATCCGCGCACAGCTCAGAGCCGGGGCCACTGCCCGGCATGCCCAGGGACACTTAGGACGAGGAATGTTCCGTACTGTCCGAACTGCCACCACTGGCCACATGTGGCTGCCAAACACTCGCCAGAGCTCGTGTGGCTGCAAATCTGGATCTATGTAGTTCGTCTTGGGTTTGCTTCCGTTTCAGGAGCCACACGGAGCTGGTGGCTGCTGAGTCCCACGATGGGGGAGACAGAGACATGCAGTTAAGCAAGCCAGGGAACACCTGGGGCTGGGTGTGAGGCAGGGCCTGGGGTGGCCTTGCGGGTCAGAGGTCAGGGGAGGCCTGGGGGCCTTGAGGAGGCCAGGGCAGGACACCGTGGCCACCTGCCCTGGCGAGAACCGAGTGGGGACAGGGGCAGGAAGGCTGAGCCACCGGGAGGCCATTCTGCCTGCTCCATCCTGCCTGTGCATTGAAGGTTGGCCCACAAGCTTCCCTGGGGGAGCAACATGGTTACAGAGAAAGAGGGGAGTCAGCTCACGGCCCCCCGGGAGCAGGGCAATGGGGCGGAGAAGAGCTGGCACTGAGCAGCCTTCATGGGGCCATTTTGCAGGACGGAGTCTCACACCCTGCCCCACCTCCCACCGCCCACCCCACCTGGAGCCCCGAGGAAAGGAAGGGGCGCAGCCGGGGGCCCTGCCTGCAGGAGGGCCGGGGGTGTGAGGACCATCCCCACAGAGACTGAGGGGACCCCAGAGTGGCCAGAGGATCGGCTTTCGGGAAGGCTGGGAGGCAGCCCAGGGAGGGGCCTCTGGAGCTCGGCAAGTGGCGGTGCGGGCGAGTAGCCCAGGGTCCTGCCCACTTGGGGACCGTGCAGCCCCGGCTGACGGAGGGCGGGCACAGAGCAGTGGCTTCCCAGAAGCCGAGGACGATGATGGGGCCCCGTGCAAAGGCCCTGGGGCAGCCTGGTCAGAGTGTTTCCTGCACTGCGACCCGGCCCAGGGAGGGCCAGAGCCACACGGCCACCACGCCCGGTGTGGGAAGGACCCACCCAACCCGGGCTCTGGTCTCACTCCAGGCCCCCCGCGGAGCAGCCTCACGGGTCCAGCAAGACCACCCCTGTGAGACAACTGTCCTCAGATGCCACAAACAGGCATCTTCACACTGAGCCTTGTCCCCCCGCGCCATTGGCGACACTCCATCAGCCAGTCAGGAGTCTCTACTAGAGGCATGGCCAGTGTGGGGGCCGGGAGCACCTGTGTCCCAGGGAGGGGGGCCCAGCTGAGAGGGTGGGCACCCTGCTATGGCCAGGCCCTCACCGAGGGGGCTCTGCCCCCCAACACCCACAACTTTCCTGCCCTGAGCCAGCCCCACGGCCACCGCTGGGGTCAGCGCCCAGCGTCACGTGTCCCAGCGGAGGAGGGCGGAGGAGGGACTCGGGGCAGTTTTCTAAACTCTTCGAGCCTCAGCTTCCCCATCTGCAAAATGGGGCCACAGCACCTCCTCTTCGGTGACAAGGCTAAGCTGGGACGTGTGGGGCTATCTGGGTCCCTCAGGTCACCTTCTCACCTATCTTGGGGCCTTTTGCCACCTGTTTATGGAGCTTGAAGAACTGAAGGAGCGAATGAATGAATGAATGAATGAATGAACAAATGAATGAATGACTCAATCCATCAAACCGACCGATCCATCCATCAGCCAGTAGACAGCTGGGGCTGGGGGCAGCCCGTGGTAGGGACAGGGGACTCCTGCTGCAACCCTGCTAATGCGCATTCAGCCCTGGAGGGTCAGGCCACCATGGAGGCGGCAATGGGAGCCGCTCCCACGGTCCATCTCTGGGATCCCAGCGGCAGCCGCCCCACGCCCCCCACACCCGGGAAACCCCTGGTTGCCCACGACAACGAGGTGAAATTCCCAGCAGCCAAAGGCGCCATCGGGGGAGTTCTCGCGGTTTCTCAGAGCCACGTCATCCCCCGTGTTTTACGCCCCAGCAAGGGCCGGCCGTCGACCCCGCGTTTGCACCGCCGCTTCCTTCCCTGGAAATCCTCGGACCTTAGCACCCAGCGCAAGGTGGAGACTGAGCAGGTTGCTTCCTTGGAACTGGCTGTCACCGTGTGGGGCCAGGGAGGCCGTGAGTGTTCGGGGCTCTCAAACGGGGTGGGCGCCTCTCCTGGCCAAACCCCCCACCCCCCGCAGCCGGGCTCGCGTGGAGCCCCCGCCACGGCGGCCAAGTGCCTGTCGAACGGCCAGACTTTCCCACAGGGGCTTCACCTGCAGATCCTCAAAAAGTTAATCCATAAAACCCGGCAATTCCACTCCTACATTCATGCCCAAACAAATTAAAAAGAAGCATTCAAGCAAGTGCTTGCGCGCGAGTGTTCATAGCAGCGTTATTCGCAACAGCCCAAGGTGGAAACAGCCCAGATGTCTGACCGCTGATGACCACAAACCAAACACGGCACATCCACGCAGTGAAATGTCACTTGGCCGTAAACAGGAGTGAGGCTCTGCCACGTGCCACGTGCCTCAACGTGGGTGACCTTTGGGGCTTTTCTGAGACAGGGTCTTGCTGTCGTCCCAGCTGGAGTGCCATGGTGTCATCACAGCTCACTGCAGCCTCCAGCTGCTGGGCTCAGGGGATCCTCCCACCTCAGCCTCCTGAGAAGCTGGGGCTACAGGTACAGCCACACCTGGTCTGAGGATGAGCCTGGAAAACTTCGTGCTCAGGGAAGGACATCAATACGGAAGGCCACACGGCGCACGACCCCACTCACGTGAAACGCACAGAGGGGCCCATCCACAGAGACAGAGAGTGGACGGTGGGCGCCAGGGCCTGGGGAGGGGAAGGGCAGTGGGAACCGAATTTCCTTTGGGAGGTGTGAGAATGTTCTGGAACTGGACAGAGATGATGGTTGCACATGTTGTGGATGTACTAAATGCCACTAAACTGCACACTTTAAAATGATTTTCTGAATGTCACATGAATTTCACCTAAATTTATAAAAGATAAGCCCATCTCAGAGTCCAAGCTCACCCTCTCTCTAACCAGCCCTAGCCCCAGACTCGGCCCAGTCCAGCCCGCAAGGGGGTTGGGGCAACAAGCAGATGCCCCTCCCCAGCTTCCAGGGGCTGCACCTGTGGACCGGCCCCTCTGTGCTGTCCTGGCCTATGCCCCAGGCTGGGTGTGCGGTCTGGATCCACGGGCAGGCAGGACGGGGTGGGCAGGAGCAGGGAATACAGGGGGCTGTAGACGGTGGGGCCTGTGCTGGGCCTGAGACCCCTTCCCACCGAGGCCTTGCAGAGGCACCCAGTCTGCTCAGGCTGGTCAGCAAGAAGCATCTGAGCTCCGACCGATGGGCAGCTCTCCCTGCCGGGACGGTAGGCAATAAGCCCCAAAGCACATCAGGGACCTAAGGGTGCTCGTAAAAGTGATGTCACTGGTGGATATCTGTGTTGCACAGACAGAGAGGATGTCTAGCCTGCGGGACTTCTCAGAGCCTTTACGAGATCAGCATGCACTGCGAGCCCTGAGCATGGGACACTACTGCAATGCCACCATCCCCTCTGCCAACACCACCCCCCCAACATGCGGCACACACAGAGGCATGCAGCACCTTGGGGACAGGGAGCTCGGAAGAAGCTGTACGCACCCCTGCTGCGGCAGAGCGGGGCTGTGAGGGGGCAGGGCATGAGGCCTGCGACCTCCCAGCGTGCCTGGGAGGCTGCCTCTGCCCGACCTCGGCCATACCCGCTGCGCATACACACGGGGCCAGCGGGCATGCACACGCTACTTAACGGCAGTGGGAAAACCTCTCCGACAGCTCGTAAAGAAAGTTCTATTTCATTGCCGTGATGTCAGTGGAGAGCAATTTGTTTCCAGCAGACGGATGTCCCATCCAGAGTGGTGACAGCTTTGCTGTGGTGGGGACCCGGGCACTCCGGGAGCCTCCGGCTGGGGCCACCCAGCAGCATCGGGTCACGCTGGGCGGCCTCGGGTACACCTGGGGGTCCAGGCCGACCTCTGGGCCTTCGGGGGTCCCCTCGCCCTCTGAAGGCTCCTTCTCCCACCGTGCCTCGGTGCAGCGTGTTGAGTGGGGGAGAAGGGCTTCTCCTCGGGGGACTCTCACTGACTCACCCGGGGAGAAAATGAAGTGTCAGTTCAACCCGTGGGGCAGTGGGCAGGCCGGGGCTCCCCTGACTGTCCCCCAGCCCCAGGCCCCCAGCCCCCAGTCCTGAAGAGCCAGGAGATGTTGGCCCTCAACACTGGGCTGGGGCGGGGTGCTGGGTGGACAGGAGGTTCAGGGGCCATTTCTGGCTGCATTTTAAGAAATGTGCCTTAAATGTAAAAGTTCACCACCACGGAGCATCCACACTCCTGCAGAGACGCAGCCGTCAGAACCAGCCATCAAACGGAGTGACCGGTCCTGCCCGGCAGCCCCGAGGACTGGGCAGCTGCCCCGACGACCCTCCCGGCGGCCGTTCCTCTGCGGCCCTGGTCGCTCTTCAGTGCCCACCGCGAAGGGCAGCCTGGGGCCTGGCAGGCTGGCTCTGCTCTCCCAGGAGCTTGGGGACAGCTCAGGTGGGGGACTGGCCTTGGAGCAGCACACAGGCCAAGCTCAGGAGGGCCCCAGGGCAGGCTGAGGGCTCCCCAGGGACTCTGGATGACAAGACCTCCTGGCAGGCCACTGCACGTGTCCCCTCTGTCCTAGGCCACAGCGGTGCTCCCAGCAAGCCACGCGGCTTCTGGGGGGGGTGGTATCTCCTCCCCATGGACTTCACTGGCGTCTGGAGTGCCCACCACCCCCTGCCACCCGCAACGCCAGGCTATGTCCCGGGATCCGCCCCGTTACATGGCTCCCCCTGCCCAAGCCCACCCCGGGGTTCAGTCTGCCCCGATCTTCCGCCCTCACCTGGAGAGACCCCTGCCCCGCCACACCCGTCCATACCCACCCCCCCTCAAGATGTCAGACTCGGTTCTGCCTTTGCTGAGGTCACCACTTTGTCCTGGAATACCACCTCCCTTGTCCCTTCTGAACAGATCCAGCACCACCACCTACAGGAAGCCCTCCAAGACTACAGCCCATGGAGTGCTCTCTCCAGCTGGTCCCCTGGCCCTGGTCCAGCGAGAGGACCAGGAGAGCGGGACAGTGGGCCCAGCAGGCCCTCCCTGAGCTAAAATGACAGCCGAGGTACCACAGGGCCAGCCAGGAAAGCAAGGCCTGCCCTGAAGCCAGGGTCCCTGGTCCCCCCAGGAGGACAACTGCGCAGGTGTACAGCCCACCAGCCCCTCGGCCGAGCCCAGCTGCCCGGGGCCCAGCAGCCTCAACAGTGAGTTTTCGAGGGGGGCGGGGAGTGTTGCCCGACAGCCAGAGCTCACGCCTCAGACGTAAGATCAAACAGAAGGTCCTGTCACCCCCAACACGCACAGTCCCATCCTCCGGCCACTGGACAAGACCCTTGCAATGACCCCGAGGCTGTGGGCAGAGCCCCCAAGGCCCACAGGGCGCGTTCCCGGCCTCTCCGGGAGAGGTCCCCTCGCATGGACTCGGAGGCCTGAGCACACTGGGGGCCCTGGCTGGGCAGAGACTGTAGCCACCCTGCCACCAGGCGGGCCGAGCACCGAACAGCGGGCCAGGCGGGCCGAGTCCTCCCTCCAGCTCCTCCAGCTCTGCGTCCTCTCAGATGGGGGCTGCCCAGGACCCCGGCGCGGGGCCGTGCACCGCAGGGGAGCCGTTCTCCACGGTCACGCACGTTGGTCAGAGGCTCTAAGGACCCATGTTTGCAAACAGAGCCGACTCAGTTTCCAGCTGCAGTGGGCCGCCCCCCGCCTCCGCCCTGGGCAGCTCCCGGGGCCGTGGGCAGGTGCCGGGCCAGGTGTGGGGACACCTGCGCCGCCCGCTTGCGCTCTCCTGCCTGGCGGGAAGCCCTTCCTTGACCCAACCGCTCCCTTCTCCCCACGATTTTCCACCTTCCTCTTCACTCTGAGCCAAGCAGAGCTCCCCACCCTCTGCCTGAAAGGGAGAACTTCAAACCTGTTTAGCCCCAAAATGTTGCTTCTTGATTTTTTGGGGGGATGGGTAGAATTTATGTCCAGGTGAGCAAGTGGGACTTTACCTGCACCTGGATTCCAGAGGAGTCATCAGAATCACACTTTGGAAAGGGGACTCCTCATTTCAAATGCCCGAAGAACACCCCTGCCGAACCGTCCCTGGTCTCCCTCTGGGTACCTGCTCCCTGCCCCTTGCCCCCTCCCTGGGGCTCCACTGGGAGGTGGGGGGTAGTCCAGAGGACCTACCTCTTCAGGTCGACTGCAGGGTCCTGGGGCTGCCCCATCCAAGCCACCTCGTTGGACGCCCTCGCCTTCCTCCCACTCGTCCATCCTGCGGGGGTGTCGCGGGCGGTGCACAGCTGAGTCCTCAGTCCCACCCTGCACTTGGCCTTGGCTCCCACCTCCTCCCGAAGGGCCCTGTTTCTAAACCCCCCCCCCAGCCCTGGCCCCCTAGATCCCGGCACCAGCTTGTGTTCTGCTGGGTTGGAGGGTCTTTCTGGGGTCTCCTGCCCCCACAGGGAGAGGCTTAACCTCCTGCACGTCCCTGGGAGGCAAGGAGCGTTGATCCAACAGGATCTCAGCCACAATTAGCTGTTTCCTCCTCCTGCCCGGTAAATATTCATGCTAGTATCTTTACAAAGGTGCATTTTATAGAAAAACACCAAACTCACTTGGATAAAGAGCTGAACTACTGCACAATGCAGGCTGCCAAGTCGGCCTTGTTGTGGAAGTGACACCAAAGGGCTTTTCCTCATGGGCCCAGTGGGGCTCTCTGGGGCCTTAATTTGGGGGCATTTTTTGGTTCCCTTAGTACAACATTTATAATCCTGCAGCTCACGCGGGACACTGCTCAAGGGTGCAGGCCACCTGACCCGAGCTGGAGGTCATCGTGTCCAGCCTGCCCTGCTGCCACCTGCAGCTGGACGCTTTGGTTACATGCTTGCAGTGACGGGGAGCTCACTACCCCAGCACACCCGCAGGAGGGACCATGAATTCCCACCTCGGAAACCCACGCAGAGGGTCTGGCTGTCACCCAGGAATTTGCACTGTCATGGGTTTTGGTTGGGGGGTTCTTGATGCTGTTGCTTTTGGAGAGATTCCAAGATAATGGCCACGAAGCCCCTTGAAGGGCTGGAACATGTGCCGCAGATGTGGGGAGGGGCTGCCCTTGGCCACCGGACCTCGGCTCAAACCAGCAACTCTGGAAGAACCACCCTCCTAGGGCCCCTCCCGCCCGGGGCCCTCCCGCCGGACATGCCATGCTCGAGCCCAGTGGGGCTATGGGCTCCGCCGAGACACAGCCCCCAGCCACCGGGAGCCCCAGAGAGCCCGTGGGCACGATGCACCCCTCCCCCTCCCTCGGAGCCCTGACACACGTTCCCCCTACCCCCTGCTCTCCAGTGGACGTCTCGTGGCTCTACCGGGCCAGTCCCCAGCCAGCCTGGGACAGGGTGCTCAGGGGAGGAAGACGCAGCCGTGCACTGCACTCTACTCCCCACGCTCTGCGGTTGGAGGATGTGCCCCTCACGCTGGACCTCACGGCGGCAGCTGGGGAGACCCTGTCACACCTTCCACCGTCATGGCTCCCTCCAAAAGAGGCCCCGGTGGCTGCGCTGCTCGTGGGTGGCTGGGAGCCCGCGCCGTGGATCCGGCCTCTCTTGACACACCTGTGAGCTCCCCCCAGCACCCCACTGGCCTCGGCTGAAGAAACAAAGACCCCAGGCCTGGGGGCTGGCTGCACGCTGGGGTCCCTGGAGGACACTCTGCCTCCTGGACAACGCAGAGCTCCCCGCCTGCCCTGCAGGGAGCTGCTCCGAGCAGAGTCCTGCCGTGTGGCATGAACGGCTGTCCTGCTCGGAAACTCCGGGGAGTCGGATGCAGGTTCTTAAAACCTTGGAGGTATTCCTTGAATTTACTACGTGGCCTGATGAATTATTGAATCGGAGTCCTCCAGTGCCTGAGCAGAGACAGTGGGGCTATGAGGAGATTGCGCTCGTGTCCGGGGCTCACCTGCTGCGAGGGGAGGTTCCCGCCAGAAACGCCCTTTCCCAGGGGGCGGGCCGGATTCCCCGACGCTCTGCGGGTCAGAGCAGGGGCCGCGCCTGGACGGGGCTCCAGGTGGGCAGAGCCTGAGTGGACCCGCAGGGGAGGCCCTCAGGGACCTTCCGGCCACCTCAGCCCAGGGTCTTGGTGGCATTTCTGGGGACAAGGGGGCTCAGAGTTTCCCAGCTTCCTTGGCAAGCAAGACTTTGAGACACAGAATCCCCAAATCCCTGACCCCGGTGTGCGTGCCCTCCGCCATCCCTCCCATGAGTGGCGCGAGACCAGCAGCCAGACAGGGCGTAGGGTAGGTGCTCGGACCTTGAGCTAACCAGGAGTGGCCTGGACTGGTCAGGTGCGGCAGGCTGCCTGCGGGGGCCCAGAGCGGCCCCCGGCCCTCAGCCACAGAACACGGGACCTCGGTTCTACAGCCACCAGGAGCTGAGTTCTACCAACAGTCACATGCACCTGGGGGAGGACCCCAACCTCAGGAGAGACGGAAGCCAGGTCAACACCTGATCCCAGCTCACTGGGACGCTGCACGGAGACCCCAGCCATGCCAGGCTGGAATTCGGACCCATGGAAATGGTGGGAGAATAAATTATTAGGGTTGTTTTAGGTTGCTAAATTTGTGGTCACTTGTTACACAGCACAGAAAATAACACAAAATTGAAACTCAAGGCCAGGCGCAGTGGCTCACACCTGTAATCCCAGCACTTTGGGAGGCTGAGGCGGGAGAATCACTTGAGGCCAGGAGTTCAAGACCATGCTGAGCAACACAGCAAGACCCTGTCTGTACAAAAAATGAAACAATTATCTGGGTACAGTGGCCTGCACCTGTAGTCCCAGCTACTCAGGAGGCTGAGGCAGGAGGATCACTTGAGCCCAGGAGTTGGAGGCTGCAGTGAGCTATGATGATGCCACAGCATTCCAGCTTGGGTGACAGAATGAGACTCTGTCTCAAAAAAATGAAAACAAAAAACAAAACTGAAACACAAACCATACAATGTCAGAATACACAGCCCAAGCTCCGCCTGCCACGTCCAGACGGCAGGCAGTGGGACCTGGGTCACACCCGCACCCCCATCAGGGTGCATTTCCTCTGGCTCTGATGAGGAGGAGGCTCTGAGCTTTTGGGGGGCTCTGGGGGGCTCTGATGGGCAGGGTGCTGTCACGGGCTGGACCAGCCTTGGAGGTGGGGGTGGCGGCCATGCACACAGGGCTGGGGTCAGCCTGCAGGTGGACTTCTCAGGGCCACGGCAGAGCTATGGGGCTGTCCCCTCCCACCTCCGGGAGCTCCCTGGACCCCTGGTCCCTAGAGCTCCTTAGGGCTCCGAAAGCCCGGGCCAGGCACTCAACTCCTCTTCCCATGGAGACCAGGGTGAGGCCTGTCTGCCTCCCACAGGGCGGACAGCTAAGCTGGGGCCACGGCCCTGGTGGCTGCACCCAAGGCCGGCATGAAGGCCTCACCCAGGACCCCTCCTGCCTCCCTCTCTCTGGCACCTAAAAGCCTCGTGGAGCCATCCTCGAGCCTGTGGAGCCCTGGTCCCCCACACGGTCCCCAGCGCTTCCGCTGAGCTCCTCTCGCCTCCCTCGGCGGCTTTGGCCGTCACCCACTGACTCACACGTGGGCAAGTGTTCGAATGGGGCCACGTTCCCAGAGCCACGGGGTGGGCAGTGAGCCCGGAGGACACTGCGGGGGCCGTGGGGGGGCTTTTAGGCAGGAGGGGTCTGTGCCTCCCCAGCCTGCCTGTGTTTGGGGCTCCCAGTGGGGCTGCTGCCAGAAAGGTGGCCTCTTCCGGGCCCCAGGGTGACCTTCGCCAAGCTGCCCGGCTGGCAGCCACTCCGCGGAGCATTTCGCATTCACGGTTACGAGCTGTTTTATTGCCCAGTCAGTAAAAACCTGATGATGTCATTGCAGAGGCAGTCGGATGCCAAAAATGAAACGTTTCCTCCTGTTCGCTGCTGACCCTCCGCCTCCACGCGGGCCTCTGCCTGGCACCTCCTGGTGCTTTTGCTGACTACCGAGACCCAGAGACCATGCAGGGGCTGCCCCCAGGCCAGGGAACAAACACGAGGCCGTGGTCAGAGCCCAAGTGGCTGGGGCCAGGGGCTGGGGGCTGGGGACAGCTCTGGGATGGAAGCTGCCTGGGGTCCACTCTGACCCCGGCCCCTCTGGACCAAAGGTGGAGGCACAGGAGTGGCCCCAGGGTTCTACCTGCTGGGGCCTGGGCCCCTCTGCAGAAACCAGGGCCCCAGAAGCTCTGGGGCCCTTGGAACAGGTCCTTTGTGCCCTGTCACAGGAATCGTGACCGAGATGGGGCTGCACATTCATTCATGCAAGAGCTATTTGCTGGGGCCACAGTAAGGGCCACAGGCTCTGCTGAGAGCTGGGACGAAGCGTGAGCAGAGGGCGGGGCCCAGAGCCAGGTGGCCTGGACACGTCACCCAACCTCCCAGAGGCTCCAGCCCTCCTCTGGGCATCAGGTGGTCACGCACACTTGGGAAAGGGACTTAGCACAGGGCCCAGTGTAGAGAGGGTGCCAAGCGCCCACTCAGACCACCTGTCCCCCTCTCGAGAGCCTACCCTAGAACCAACACAACAGGTAAGAGGTACAGTAGGGTTGTCCAGCGTAGGAGGACAGGGAGAGTGCAGGGAGGGCTTCCTGGAGGAGGTAGCACCCACCCAGTAAGGGTCCTCTTTTCCCCTGGAGGGGAGGGAGCTCTCAAGCCCTCTCTCTAGTCCCTGGCTGAGGCCTGGAGCCTTAGGACCCAGGATGACAGTCCCAGCCTGGAGCTACTGCCCCTGGGAGCCAGCCCAGGACTCAGCAGCCAGGGAACACTTGTCCCCCTTGGTCCTCAGGCTCCTCGGCACCCGGCCAGGACGCTTCCGGAGGTTGACATCAGTGCAGACTCATGCTCCACACTTGGCACCTACTGGGCAGACCCAAGAATAGCCTTTTTCAAGAAGCTGAGCTGAGTCAGTTTGTGGGGCCGGGGCCGGGGCCGTAATCCCGGGGACAGCTGGAGTCTCTCCCCATCGGCCTGGGCTGCGACTACCTGACCCGGAGCTAGAGGCCTCTCGTTGTGCTGGCCCTTCCTATACCCTGAGGGATGGAGGCAACAGCCTTGATCTCCCAGCCTGGAAGAGGAGGGGTCCCCCAACCTTCTGCAGTCTGGAGGGAGGGTGCAGCCCAGCAGTGAGGGTCCCCCTGCGACAAGGGGATGGTGCTTTCAAAGGCATGTGACAGTGACTCGAGTCCCCCATGCAGGGCAGGGGTGGGGCGGGATTCACACGCATGCCAGCCCCTCCCCGGCCAGCAGCACAGCCCCCGCGGCGCCCAGCTACCAGCTTGTGCTGTCAGAGGGTGGAGACGAAGCTCCGCCCTCCCTCCTTCCTTCCCGTGTTTGTCCTGCCCGTGTCCCTGGGAGGGTCGGGGCATCTGACTTGCCCCCGGCAGTGCCCGACCCCCCCAGCTGAGCTTGTCTGCTTTGGGGTGCAGAAGGGGCACAGCCCCCATCAAACCCAGACCCTGTCGGGGTGCGAGCACCTGGGCCCATCCTGGGCCTCCCTGTGGCACGACCACACTGCCCCCCAGCTCCGCGACCCCGCCGGGCTCTTGAATCAGCCCCTTGGAAACACGCCTGTCATGGGAGACAACACTCGCATGCTGCACGTTGACAACGGGTGATAACTGGGATCTGTATAGAACTCAGGAAAAGCAGCAAGAAAAAATCAAACAACCCCATTAAAAAGTGGGCAAAGGACGTGAACAGAAACTTTTCAAAAGAAGATAAATGACCAAGAAACATGGAAAAATGCTCAACATCTCTAATCATCAGGGAAACTCAAATCAAAACCACAATGAGATATCACTTAACTCCAGTGAGAATGGCCTTTGTCAAAAAGTGCCAAAACAATAAATGTTGGTGTGGATGCGGAGAGATAGGAACACTCCTACACTGCTGGTGGGACTGCAAACTAGTGCGACCCCTGTGGAAAGCAATATGGAGATTCCTCAAAGAGCCACAAGTAGACCTACCATTTGATCCAGCAATCCCACCACTGGGTATGTACCCAAAGGAAAAAAGACACTCTATAAAAAAGACACCTGCACTCGAATGTTTATAGCAGCACAATTCACAATTGCAAAGATGTGGAAACAACCCAAGTGCCCATCAATACATGCGTGGATTAATAAAACGTGGTACATGTACACCATGGAGTTCTACTCAGCCACAAAAAAATGGTAAATTAGCACCTCTTGTATTACCCTGGATAGAGTCGGAGCCCATTCTACTAAGTGAAGTATCATGAGAATGGAAAAACAAACGCCACACGTACTCACCATCACGTTGGTGCCAACCAATCAACACCGAAGTGCACACATAGCAGTAACGTTCATCGGGTGTCGGGCAGGTGGGGGCAGGGGCTGTGTAAAGCCACACGTAACAGACGTGGTGCGCACCGTATAGGGGATGGGCACACTTGCCGGGTGGTGCAAAGGCAATGTATGTAACCAAAGTGTTTGTACCCCTGTAATACTCTGAAATAAAAAAATTAAATTAAAAAAACCATATCTGTGTTCCAATGGCCAGTCTGAGCTACAGCAATCTGCAGACACTTAGAAAACATTGCCTCAAACTAGCTCCAACAGGCGCTGACAGGTGGCTCAGGGCCCAGGAGCCGGGGCCCAGGCGGAGGTGGGGGTTGCGTGGGCCGTCTCTGCAAGCGGCAAGGGTGGGACCCTCGGGCCCCCTGGCCCCGGCCCACTGTCTAGGGAAGTAGTGTCTGGGAGGGCTCCTTCCTGCTCCTGAGAGCAGCCCGGGGCCTCGGGCGGGCGCCCAGCCCAGGTGGCCGAGGGTGCTGGCCTGTTGCCCCACCGGGTCATCAAGCGGCCCAGGCCGTCTCCAGCCTCTGGCTCGGAGGGGCGAGTGAGGAGACAAGGTGCGATTCCATGCTCAGAACGGGACAGTGAGGACCACTTTTCCAGCCCCTGCTGGCTGGGTGGATGGAACGGGGGCCATCAGGGTAGCTGTTTTGACTTAGAATCCCCTGGGCTAATTTTGGGAACCCGCTTCACCTCCTGGGAGGGCCCAGGACCCCACCTGTTCCCCCACAGCCAGGAAGGCTCTGGCCAAGGTGTCCAGCCCAGAGGAAGCTCCAGACCTCGCCTGCCATGCAGGGTGGCCTGGAGCTCCTGACCCGGCTGGCACCTCTGAGTGTCACCCTGTTCACTCTCCATCTCAGCCCTTCCTCCTGGGAGCGCAGACCTTAGGAGACCCCTCCCGGCAGGGAACTGGGCTTCCGCTGGGAGGGGAGGCAGCCCGGGTCCCGGCCAGGCCCCCCAGTGGTTGCTGGGAAGACGCCCCCCCGGGGCTTCCTGCAGCTGGAGGGGCTCCGGGTGCTGTCCTGGTGCAGTGCAGGTCCTAGACCCTCTGACACAGGCCCCCCTGACACAGCACCCAGGCGGGGGCCTGGGGGCCCTGCATGGCTCTGACACAGCTGAGGCCTCCACTGTCCCGGGCCTCGCTGCAGTGGGGGTGACAGAGTTGGCCTGCCTCCCTGGGGGTGCACAAGCCACTCTAGTGAGACCCCAGCCCCAGCCCCTTTGGAGAGACTGGGAGCACCAGAGCCACCAAGGTACCTAGACCTCTACGGCCACAGAGTCGCACGGCAGGTGCTGGGGAAGGTGACGACAACCACAGCTGTCACTCACGCAGGGCTGTGCACATCGGCCCTTTGCACTCAGCGCCCGGCTGCCCCTTCACGGCACCCGCTTCGAGCAGTTCTGTCTTGATGCCTGGAGGAAAGAGTGGCGCAGAGCACCCAGGGCCAGGCAGCGCCATCGTGACGGGGCAAAGCCCCCGCAGCCCAGCCCACCGTCCTCTCATCCGCATCCTGAGCACCAGACGAGAGCCTAGTATTGACCGGCAGACGAGGCATTGACTGGCTGAAAGGTGAAACCTGAAACCTCCCCGTGGCCGGTAAACAGGGTTCTCCATGGTTCAGGCCTCAATCTGGACACAGCCTCAAGGGCAGGTTCTGCGCCGCCGCGGTGGGGCGCTTGGGGAGGCACAGGAGGCCGGGCAGGCGCAGCAGGGGCTTGTCCCGGGTTCCAGCCTTCCGGCCGGGCCACAGACAGCTGCAGGAAGTGGCACCAGCGCTGACCCCGGCATCCCGGCCCAGCTGTGCCGCTGCCTCCTGGGGGGCTCCCGAGTGGGTCTCAGCTCTTGCGCCTCAGTTTCCACATCTGGAAAGTAAAGTGAGGCATGTCCATACGGCTGGCTGAGCTAATGTGCAGGTGGCTGGGAGGAGCTGTTGGCTTGGGGTGTTTGTTGATAAAGGGCGGCTGGCACCTCAAAAGAACTTCCAACCAAGTTCACCAAGGTCCCCAAGAATCCGTCTTCCGTGTTTCTCTCGGTGTGTTGGGAGAAAAGACGCAGCTCCCCCCCACCGCACCCCCACCCCGCCAGGTTCTGTTATAGAAACTCAGGGCGGCTTCACAGGTGCGTCCGATACACCCACCCGAACAGCCCCACGGATCCCTGCAGGCTGGGGTCTGTCCTTCAGGAGAACCAGCCCCAGGGCGAGGCAGGCTGCAGGTGAACTAAGCACCATGCATCTGCCGGGTGTGAGCTGGGCCCAGGCTCCGGCCAGGAGCCGCCCCCTCTCCCCCGACCCCTGCCAGGCCACAGAGACCCACACACGGCAGCAACACGGTGACGGGAGGGGGGGGTCTGTGGCCCCCTATGGGAGCCTCGGGGCCTGAGTGGGGGCGGGGAAACCGGTGACCTCGAGCCGCACTCTGAGCATGTGTCCTTCACACCCAACCCACAGCAGCGTGACCACCCACTCACCAAAGCCACCAGGGCCTGGGACAAGAGCCTCAGACTCCCCAGGTGACCCCACAGAGGTGCCCGGACTGAAAACAGAAAATGCCCCCTCCTGCCCCTGCATGCAGAGAAGCCCAGACCCCGCCCCTGGAGCGCGCTGGGAATAAGGGAGCAGCTTGGTCCACGATTCTCGGACTCTTCAGGGCCCGGCTGACATTTCTCCAAGAAATAATTAATTTTGATGCCACAAAGGGCATTTCCTGGCGTCCAAGGTCGTTGCAGGTTGGCTGCAGTCCCCTGCCGGCTGCAGGCTCCGACCAGCCTGGCCACTTCGGCCAATGGCGTAGCGGAAACTCGCTGCAAAGCTGGCGGGTGGAGCCGAAGCTGCTTTTCTTGCAGAAACGACTGTTGGTGACTTGTCAGCTGCGAGCGGCCCGGCTGGGGGTGGGCCGGGGCTAGACGGTCGGTTGGCAAAGCCGCTCCTTGGCTCCAAATCCAAAGAGACCCTCTGGGAGCTGCGGGTGCCGGGCCCGCCCAGGGTCACCTCCCAGGGTTGACCTCAGGCTCTCCCTCTTTGAGCCCAAACTTCTCTTGGTCCTTGAGCAGAGCCATGGGAGCCGGTAGTCGGTGGCCTGGGACCACCAGCCTTGCAGGCAGCCTGTGCCTGTGTCCTTAGCCACAGCTGGGGTGACACCGGGGCCTTCACCACCAGGGGTGCAAATGTCCTGGGGCCACCAGAACAAAGGACCACGGACTGGGGCTTACACAACAGAAACTCATTGTCCCACAGTTCTGAGGGTCGAGAGTCCCAGATCAAGTCCCAGATCAAGGTGTCAGCAAGGTTGGCTCGTCCGAGGGTTCCCCAGGGTCTGTTCCACACCCTCCCCCACCTCTGGTGCTGCCAGCGACCTCTGGCTTCCTGGGCCTATAGAAGCTTCACCCCGATCTCTGTCTTTATCCTCACATGATGTCCTGCTGCATGGCGTCCACATGCAAATTCCTCTTGTTATGGGGACAGAGGAATCACACTGGATCAGCGCCCTTCCCACTCCCCCATGGCCTCAGCTCAACCGACTGCATCTGCAGTGACCCTGCTTCCAGATGAAGTCACTGTCTAAGGCACTTGGAGTCAGAACTTCAAAATGTGAATTTTGGGGGGGGCGCATTTGCCTCAGTGAGGCAGGACTGAGCACGCTGCGTCGTCACAGGGAAGTTCACACCACGAGCTGCACGCGGCGTGGACGCCCAAACCCGCCGTGTCCGGAACGTCCTTCGGCCGACCGCCCAGACGGGGGAGGTTTATCCCACAACAAAGAGAGAGTCGAGCCATGAAAGGACAGGGAGGAGACTTCAAAGCGCATTGCCGAGTGACAGACGCCCGTCTGAAACGGCTCACAGTGCCGGGGAGAGCAGGTCCTGAGCACTGTGACTCCCACCACGGCATCTCAGTCCTTCAGCACCATGTTGCTGTGGTGGCGACAGAGCAAGCCGGCTCCCGTCCACGTAGCCGGGTGTGAGCAAGTGTGAGGGAGCCCGAGTGGGAGTGTGTGGGGTGTGCATGCGTGTGTGTGTGTGTGTGAGTGTGAGTGTGTTGGGGGTGTGTCTGTGTTAAGTGTGAGTGAGCCCGAGTGGGGGTGTGTGTGGGTGTGCATGCATGTGTGTGTGCATGCGTGTGTGTGGGTGTGTGTGTTGGGGTGCGTGTGGGTGTGTGGGTGTGAGTGTGTGAGTGTGAGTGTGTTGGGGTGTGTGAGTGTGTGAGTGTGAGTGTGTTGGGGGTGTGTGTCTGTGTTAAGTGTGAGTGAGCCTGAGTGGGTGTGTGTGTGTGCATGCGTGTGTGTGTGAGTGTGTGCGTGTGTGTGGGGGTGTGTGTGTGAGTGAGCCTGAGTGTGTGTGTGAGTGTGGGTGTGTGGGTGTGAGTGTGAGTGTGTTGGGGGCTGTGTCTGTGTTAAGTGTGAGTTAGCCTGAGTGTGGGGGGGTGTGTATGTGCATGCGTGTGTGTGTGTGTGGGTGTGAGTGTGTGAGTCTGAGTGTGTTGGGGTGAGTGTGAGTGTCTTGGGGGCTGTGTCTGTGTTAAGTGTGAGTGAGCCTGAGTGGGTGTGTGTGTGTGCATGCGTGTGTGTGTGAGTGTGTGCGTGTGTGTGGGGGTGTGTGTGTGAGT
>CAUYRT010081318.1:0-21512 GCA_963574885.1 Lepilemur ruficaudatus | reverse complement strand
TGTCGCCCCAGCTAGAGTGCAGTGGTGTCATCATAGCTCACTGCAACCCCCAACTCCTGGGCTCAAGCAATCCTCCTGCCTCAGCCTCCCAAGTAGCTGAGACTACAGGCATGTACCACCATGCCCGGCTAAGTTTTTTTTTCTATTTTTAGTAGCCCAGCTAATTTTTTCTATTTTTAGTAGAGATGGGGTCTCCCTCTTGTTCAGGCTGGTCTCAAACTCCTGAGCTCAAGTGATCCTCCTGCCTCAGCCTCCCAGAGTGCTAGGATTACAGGCATGAGCCACCGTGCCTGGCAGAGGGCAGAGTTTTAAGCCTTTCAAATTTTGGGGACCTCTGAGATGCCACCGAGCAAGCCATCCATTCCCACCGTGTGGGTTTTGCTGGGTTTTAACTCAAAGGCGATTTCTAGAGTAGGTGCTTGTGTGGGATAAGGGGCCACCAAGGGCAGGGCGATGGAAAGCTCTTTCTGGCTGTGTGGCCCTGGGCAAATCACAGTGGTCTTCTGAGAACCTCTGGCAGCATGATAGGACCATAAGCCACAGGACTATAGGGTGCTTATCTCTGTCTCCCCAATGAAGAAACTGAGGCCCAAGGTCACATATGTAGTAAATGATGGAGCTCGGACTAAACCCAGGTGTGTCTACCTCCTGATGCAGAGCTTCCTCTGCTGCCCCACAGCGCTCCTCTCTGCTTCGGCAGGATTCAGCTTCCTCCTCCGCACAATGGGAGGCTGAACTCAATGACGGCTAAAGGGCCTTTGAATATTCATTCATTAGGTCTAGACCATAACTCCAAAACAAAAGGACACAGGATATTAATGGCCATTATGCCAAGGGCCAGTATATTCGGGAAGTGATGCGGTGAGCACAGAGAAGTAGGTTCCTTGCTGCAGAACTTCTCATAGGCTTTATTATAAGAGGGTACACTCTGAGTCTCCCAGAGGGAGGTATAGGCTGCCATATTCCCAGGTGTACTTGACCCCAGAACATCTTGTAAGACTAGAGCTCGGCAGAACACACTCTGAGAAACACTAGCCTAGAATGGACCAGCTCCCCAAAGGCTAGTAATTGGGAGCTCAGTCCGTCTCCCCTCTGCCCATCCCCCTACGTGGGAGTGTCTCCAGAGCTCAGGCCGCAGTTGCTTCTTTTCTCCCTTTTGCAGCCTCTCCCTTGGCAGCCTCCTTCCCAGGCCTGGACTTTAATGATCATCCATGTGCTCCTGATGCTCCAACCTCCATCTCTGGATGGGGACTCCTCTCCAGCACTAGATCCATATGCAGTCTCCTGCACATTCCCCCATACATCCCACAGGCACCTTAAGCTCAGCACATCCAAAACTGAACTCATCATCTTTCCCCCAAACCTGCTGCCACGCCAGTATCATTTATCTCTTGACAAATAGCACCATCATCCACACAGTCACCAAGCAAGAAACTTGAGAGTGATTTGGGACTCTTCCCTCAACTCCCACTAGGGCCCACCAATTCTTTCTCTTTAACATCTCCCCATCTCCCCCTTGTCCACTGCCTTAGCTTGGACCTGTCTTTGTCTCACTTGGATGCTTGTAAAACTCAACATCACCTGCTCCCACATCCCCCTCCAGTGTTTTCTCTGTATTGTTTGCCAGGAACTTTCTAAATCACACTTAGGACCCCATCACTACCTTGCACAAAACCTGTCCATGGCACCTTACCACCTATACGATTAAAAATGTCTAAGTTCCTTAACATGATCTCCAAGAGCCTTCACAACCCTTCATCACCCATGGCAATCTCTGGCCTCAGAACCTACACTCCATGTCTCGAATTATCCTCCACCACTCTGAACATGGGGCTTGCTGAAAACACTCACAGTTATCATACTTCCTGGAGCCTGGGGGAGTGGCAAGAATTGGGACACTTGTCTATAGTCCCTGTCCTCCCCTCATCAGAAAAGCCCTTATCCCACTAACACGATGATGATTCAGGACCACGGAGAGCGCCACACGTGCAACCCCCTCCCCTGATCCTTTAGACCTATACTGCCCATGCTGCCCACCTCGCATGCTCTGCCCTTCTGCCCTTCAGGAAACCAGCATAGACACGACTTCCTCCAGGAAACCTTCCCTGACCCACCTAAACAATCGGTCATTTCCTCCTCTGGGCTGTTGAGCAACCTGTGTATCCCTCCATCACACTAAACCCACTATGCTGATTATGTTTGTACAAGGATCCATCCCACACACACCAACAGACCATGATCCTAGAGGGCCCATACCCTGAGTGATTCATCTCCACGATCCAGTACAGAGGAGATGCCCAGAGAATGTTTGTTGATTGAATGAGTAAATGGCATTTAGCAGGTGCTCAGGAAATGTGTGTTGGTTTGCATCATGTGTCTGTTGCTCTGAGTGACTCAGAAAGCAGCCGGATTCCTCTCCTGGTACCTCTAGAAAAGGCATTTCCTTCCTGATTGACTACACCCTCCATTAGCTTCCACCTGCCATTTGCCTCCACTCTTTGATTGCCTTCCCCGCAGGTCACCACCCACGGGTGGGGAGAAAGCACCTCCTCTCTGCTGCTGCTTTTGCCAAGCTGAGGACTTGCTGGAACCTCTGCCACCCCCAGCCTGGGCTGCCTCATGAGCTTTGCTCAGAACGCTTTGTCTCTGCCTCTCTCTCTCTCCTGCTCGAAACAGATGGCTCTGAGTCCCCACTAACACAGAAGTTCCTGTGCTGTCATTTGAACATTTTTAACACTTTCTAAATTACAGAAGCTTCAGTCTCCTTTGATCATGGGCTCAAACTATCAGAAATGAAGAATCCATGGAAGGACATTGAGTCCAGCCTCTTCCCTGTCCCATGGAGAGACTGCCTCTTAGAGAAAGCCAGGCACCTTCGCAAAATCCTTGTACTGGACACTGTCTTTGTCTTTGTTTTTTTGTCATTTTTTTTCTTTCATTGCTGTTTTGTTTTGATGCTCAGAATTCATTCCCTTTCGTAACAGCATCCGGTTCTCCTGGTCTTAATGGGGCTATAAATCAAGGCACGGGTGTAGAATCTAAGCTAGCCCAACTGGACTCTCTTGCCCAGGGCTTTACATCTTGGGCAGGGTGGCAAAAGAATAGGGAGAAAATGTCTCAAGATCTGGGAAAGACCCCAACATAGGATGGCCCGGGAACCCTGGCTTCTGAATCTCCAAACTTCTCATCAGTTCTGTAAGCTCTTGATACACTTTCAATAAATCCCTTTTCTGCTTAAGGTAGTCAGCTTGTTTCTGTTGCCTACAATCCCACAACCCAAACTGGTATACTCACAGGAAGGAGCACGTGTAGGCACACCCCTCCCTGTGTTGAGACAAAGCATAGCTCCAGCAACCTCTGCCTGCCTCCTGCCAGTTCAGTCTTTAGAGGCCACAGTAGATCAAACAAGCTCACAAGCCCTCCCAGGCATGGGGGAAAGTCAGACACTTCAGGGAACGAAACAGATAGACCAATGTCTGGTGCTGCCGGGATCAAGCCAGGGTGGAGGTGTGGGAATCTAGATATGTATGCTCAATCCCCCAAGCTTTAGGTCAGAGTGGAAAAGGAGCTTCTGTCAATACCCTGTAAACATACCTTCCCATGCTCACACACCAACATAGAGATGAGCACGTGCAGGAACACACACACACACACACACACACACACACACCTGCATGCCAGGATGATACCTGGGAGCTGGAATGCTGCCTGTGTCTGGGAAGAGTAATTAACACATAAAGAGAGCAGGGTCAGGTTTGAGGACTTGTCCTGCTGAGTAGCTTTTTCCCTGCTGTTGACATTCCCAACAAACAAGCCCGGCGTTAGTGACTGGGATTACCCAACAAGGGCCCTTTAGGCTGGGAAGACGTGTTCTATTTACTGGACTCCTCCACTCTAGCCTAGTGGCTGGGCTCTCCTGGGCTGTCATGGATCTACACCTGTGACCTCAGCCCACCGCCACTGGGCGCCAAGAGGCAGGAGGTGGCCGCCGAGTAAAGCTGCAGTCTGAGCTGGCTGCAGAGGTGATACTGACCTCTGCTGCTCCGAGGGCCCACCAGTCCCAGAGCCACGCCCTGCCCCAAACCACTCTGGACAACAGCATCCTGTAAACTCCTGGCTGGGCATGTTGTGTTGCTCAGTCCTGGGGAGCACCACCTTGTCCTGCCTGGCAACCCAAACCTCACAATGCACTTGAGTCAGAAGAAAGTTCCCCGGATTATAGGATTAGAGCCCCAGCTCCTCAGCTGGCATCTGAAGCCCCTGTGACTCTAGCCAGTCTCTCTGGCCTCCTCTCCCTGCTCGACAATAGACACATCCTCCTGTCTGGCCACACCACACCCCTCCGTGATTCATTACGTATCTTCTGCCCCACGCCCCTACACCTGGAATTCCCTTCCCCCACACCTAGTTACCAGCCCCAAAGCCACCCCCTGGATGGTTTCTGAGGGACAGAATCCCTTCTTCTGCCCATAGGTGGGCCTTACTTGGCCTGTGCTGCCTTGGCTGTGAGATCCAAAAACAGGGTTGGAGTCTGAGTCACTGCCCAACACCCTGATGGGCACCTGCTGATACTGATACATATTTGTAGAATTGGCATGAACGACGTTTCGCATCTTCCTCCGTAGCCACTGGACTCCGGGTGCGGGGGAGGTGGGGGAAGGCTGATGTTCTGACTCTTGGGCAGCCCTCACCCATTATCTGGGAGCTGAGCCTCACAGAGGTTCCCCCCTAGGGCTGTTGGGAGAAAGGTTCAGACCCTGGAACTGGGCATCTGAGGGCCTAGACCCAGCCTGTGAGAACCCATGTGGCCTGGCTAGAAAGCCGCATTCAGCATACCTCTCGAATGTAGCCGGGAGTCTGCAGCTCTAAGAGGGACAGGGAGTGACCAGGTCACACAACCAGCAAATGCCAGGAGGGATCGTGGCATCCTGGCTCCAGCCCAGACTGGCTGCCTCCTTCTCAGGAAAAACAGATCTTCCTCCTTGTAACCCCGAGGGCAGCCTGTTTCATGAGCTCCAAGCATCAAGTCGTGGGTCAAGGGGCTGGTCAGTCTCTGATGCCAGCTCCCGAGGGAGGGCTGACACTGAGGCAGATGTGGGCTGACACTGGCGTCCAGCTCCAAGGGCCTGTCACAGCCAACAGAGGATCTGGGGGGGGACACCACAGGAGTCAGGGACAGAGCACCGAGGGTTGGGGGGCTGTGCAGGCGTCCAGGTTGCTGCTCTGCCCGCAGCTGCTGGAAGACAGGCACAGCCTGGCACGGCGAAGGTGGCAATCAGCAAGTGATCACCTGGCTGGGCACCAGGGGAGGGGAGGGGAGCTCAGACTCGTGGGCAGAAAGAACATGCCTCCCCACCGCTGCCCGCCTGGAAGCTGTTGATCTCCCGCAGGGCCCACCGAGCCCAGCTGCTCTGAGCCCAGTGGCAAGCGTGGGTCCCACAGAGCCAGCCCTCCCTGCAGGCTGTGCTGGGGTGAGACTGTGGGCCGGGGGTAGACTGGGGGTGCAGGATAGGGCAGGCCAGGAGTCCGCATGAACAACCACGAAAACCCCTCAGCATGCGGCCACTGTGCCTGTGTCTGTGTGGGCTTGGGCACTCCTCCGTGTGGTCCCCTGGAACTTGAAGCCACATCCCTACACCAGCACTCGAGTGGAAACCCATCTCCAAGACCACCAATTGTGCCCCCTCCTTTTGTTCAGAGGATGAATTCATGCAGAGGGTATCCTGTGTCCTCATGACCTTGCAGACAGAGAAGCTGGGTCAGAGTGGGAGGTCAAGGGTGGGGACATCTAAAGACTCACCCTGGGCCACCCCTCAGTTTCCCCACTGTAGGGGCAGCCTTGCATCCTCAGTCTGGGCTGTCCACCTCATCTTCTCCTCCTCCTCCCAGCAGAGGCACAGAGATGCTATAAATAACAGGGTTGTCTGAAGCCTGAAATCCTTGGGCTTTGTACTGGCCCTGCTTTATTTAGGGCCCGATGGCAGCCAGGCTGAGGACCCCAGGCTGCCACGGCCTTGTGCTGGATGCAGGCGCAGGCCCAGCCCTCCCGTGGAGGGTGCTGACAGCTCAATTCCCAGCCCAGGGCCTGCCAGCTCTCTAGCTGGGAATGAAGAAGTGGCAGGTGCAGCTCCGCCAGGTCCCTTCGCCCCAGGCAAAGAGGGGCAGAGACGCTGCTACTCTGGGGGCCAACAGGAGGGGTGCAGGTAGGACAGGCATGGGGCGGGGACTTCAGGGGTCCTCTGCAGATGTACTGGTGCCAGAAAGCAGGCCTTGGCTCTCCGGGTCCTTGCTGTCTGGGGTCCCTGCGGGAGGAAAGAAGCTCGGCCAGCCCCAAAGGGGTCAGAAGATGCTTTGGGACCAGGCCCGGGCACAGCCTGCCAGGAAATCCTCCGGGTTCTGGTGGCAAAAAAATTCCAGATCCAACCCCTTCTCACCACCTTCAATGTCACCACCATGGTCTTAGTACCTCTCTCTCCTGCCGCTGTGGCCTCTCTGCCTCAACACTGACTCCCTCCACACAGCAGCCCGAGTGGTGCTTTGACAGTGGAAAGCAGACTGCCTTGGGCTCCTCCACTGGCAGCCCCAGGCAGCCCCGGTCTCACTCAGAGCCAAGGCCCCAGTCCCTGCGAGGACCCCCCAGACCCTCACACTCTGGCCCCGTTACTGTTGCCCTCATCCCTAGCACTGTCCCCCTCACTCCTGCTCCAGCCACAGTGGCTGCCTTGCCAGTCCTCAAACACATCAGATACATTCCCACCACAGGGCCTTTGCACTGGCTATTCCCACTGCCGGGAGCACCTTCCGCCAGACAGCTGCATGGCTCACTCCTCACTTCCTCCAGATCTTTGCTCCAGCTGTGCCTGTGCAGTGGGACTCTCCCTGACCACCCTACTGAAAACTGCAACCTGCCCCCACCTGTCCCTCTCTCCCCTCCTTCCTACTTTATGTCTCTCCACAGCGCTCATCCCCTCAAACGTGCTGTATCTTTCACTTTTTCTGTCTCTGTTTTGTCTCCGCTCACTGGACTGTCAGTTTCTATAAGGGCTTGGTGTGGCCTAATGCAAGGGATGGGGGTACCTGTGCCAGGATGCCAGGCCTGGACCTGGTCTCTCTCCAGGTACAGTGCCGTCAGCAGGAAGCAGCTGCCACCCAGGGTGATGGTGAAGACGCAGCACAGGAAGCTCTGCTGCAGGCTGAGAAAGCGCTGCAGGTAGGAGTCGGGGCGCCCAGCCCGCAGGGCACTAGAGATCTGCGGAGGAGGCGGGGGGTCTGCCAGGCCCGCCAGGCCAGCCCCCCCAGCCTTAGCAAGTGCAGTGCCTCCCCCAGGCCCTGCCCACCCCACATGATCAGACACGCTTACAAGTCCTATGAGATAGGGGCTGCTGGCATCTCCCAGTAGGTGACCCACTGTGATCTGAAGCGCCTCCGCTGTCCCCCGGCACCTGGGCACCACCACGGACTGCAAAACACAGGAGCACCGGGAAGCACCCCAAGTGAGGGATAGCCACGTCCTATTCCTCCTCCACCTGCCGAGGGCCTGCCTGGAGGTGTGACAGGCTGGCCAGGTGAGTGGGACAGGAGGCAGTCAACACCCCCCAAGGCCAGAAGTCCCTCGCAGAACATCAGGCCCATCTGAGACTCATGAAGCTCTCTGGGGCCCCAAGACTGGGCACCAAGGCCCCTGATCAAGGCCACCCTCTCGAGAATTTGCCATTCAACTGAGAAGGGACAGGCATGGCTGTGACAACACTGAGTAGCCAGCTCAGGGGCCCAGGGGGCAGCAGTGCTGATGGGTGGGGTGAAGAGGAGGTGCACAGCAGGTGTCTGTCTGCATGTGCGGGCTCTTGGGCAGGGGCAGCACAGAGGGCTCAGTCCTTCTCTCGGGAACATCAGACCCCTCTGGGCAGAGACCAAAGGCCGCCTTGCCGGAGACGCCAAGACTCTGTGGAAGAGGCCAAGGAGGTTAAGAACATGAATTCTTTGGAGTCAGACTGTCTGGGATCAAAGCAGATCTCCCCACCACGAGCTGTGTGACTCTGGGCAAGTTGCTTCACCTTTCCTGCCTCAGTGTCCTCATCCCCAAATGGGGATAATAACATCCCTCCCTCAAGGGTTATGTTCATTACCATTATTCATCTGGTACCTGTGGACACCAGACTGAAATAACATCAACTGAAGCACTTGAACTTGCTGTGCCTCCTGCCCGATGTGCTTTCGCCTCTCTGGTCCAGCTGGAGCAACTCTATTTGCCATTTAGGACTTACCTTTGGGCCCCCTCCTCTGTGAAGCCTTCTCAGAGTTCAAGTACCTGCCCTGAGCTCCCACAGCCTCCAAATACACCCCTCAGTGAGCGCATGTCCCCCAGACTGAGAGGGGTCCTCTCTTTGTCTATCTCCCCTTATTCCCTACACTGTGTAGGCAGCAAAGCCTCTGTCTAATTTCTCTTGGGGTCCCTGGGGTATAGCAAGACACAAAGCACAGAGGGGACTAGCCGAAAGTTTGCCAACCAAATAAGTCGAGTAGAACCATCTGGGAGGCTGGTCCCAGGGGGAACCCTCCAGAAGCCAGGGCCAAAGCAGGGGACGGGAGGGAGGCAGCGGGCGAGCAGAGACCATGTGGCCACACCATCCTAACAGGGCAGCCGCAGGGGAGCCTCCCGCCCTGGAGCTTCATCCCCAAGACCTAGGCACCCATGATCTGAGCTAACAACAATCAGTAATGATAATAATTGCCAACATTTATTGAACGCTTCCTGTATGCATTTTATATATCAACTTGAAAAACCCATGAGGAAGATATGATTATCACCTGCATTTCACAGATGAGAACAACCCCAACAGGGCAGGTAGGGGGTGTGGTGGTGACTTGCCCAGGGTGGTCACCGGGCCAGGAAATAGCAGGGCTGCGATTGGGTCCCAGGCCTTCTCCCTCCAGGGCCTGGAGGGACTGACCACAGCTTTGCACCTTCCAAAGGCTTCCTTCTCACCCCATAATTATGTGATTACTCACGGTGGCTCTGGGGAGACAGGTGGGGCTTCCTGGAGGGAGGGCCCTGAATGTCCAAAAAGATCCACATGGAAGCTGGGGCTGCTTGGATCCCCAGAATAAGGTCCAGGCAGGCTAGCCCCCTCCTCCCCTCTTGGGAACCCCAACCTGCTGGGCCCAGGCCAGCTGCTGCTGCCAGTGGCGGGAGAGGTGGGTCTCCCCCAGCCTGTCCTGGGTCCCCACTGTCCCGCATGCAGCCAGGGGACCCAGCAGTAGCTGGAGAGCCCAGGGGATAATTTTAGAAATAAGAGGCTTTTGGGTTCCCAAAAATCCAGGCTTACTCTATTCTGAGACAAAAACACCTCTGTTTTTGGCTCTCCCTTCTTAGAAGAGCTGTTCCCTTTATAGCCCCAGGCAAAACCAGCGCCAGCCAAGGGCTTGCAGAAAGTCAGAGCAGCAGCCACCAGGTGCAGACGCAGGGCAGCCTACCTCCTGCGCTCCTCACTCAGCCCCTGCACCCAGCCCCTGGCACGGAGAGACAGATAAGTGGAACAGATGGCTACCTGGGGGGCAGAGGCTGAGCAGAGGGAGAACAGGGAGGGGACAAGCCTCCAAGGGAGTTTGGGGAAATCTGCTGAGGAGGTGGGTGAGCGCCTGCTGGCTGGATTCCAGAACCCCAGAGGACAGGCCTAAGAAAGAGGGTGTGGGCTCCCCTCAGCTCTGCTCCCCATGCTGGGGGGTGAGGTGAGCTGGCTCTGGGCCACCCCGGGTTGGGGCCCAGACAGACAGCAGGGCTGCCAGGGAGCTGCAGACCCCAGGAGCAGGTTTGGGGAGGGAGGGAGCTCAGGCTTGCAGGGAGTCAGACCCCTAAGGCCCAGCTGTGGTGGGGGGGGCTGCCAGAGGTGAGGCTTGGCTGTGTGACTGAGCCAGATCATTGTCATCAACAGAGGGGGGGCTGTTGGGAAGTTCATTAGAAGTGCAGATCCCCGGACCCCAGCATAGACCCACCGAATCGGACTCTGGGGACAGAGGGCCTGGAATCTGATTTGTAACACGCTCCCCCCGACCTGATTCTTATGCACAATGAAGTTTGAGAGCCACTGCACCAGAGAGCCCCTGAGGTCCCCTCTCCAGAGAGAATCTGGATTCTCCCTTGTGGATAAGGCATCAGAGGAGCAGTATCCTGTGCAGGACTGCTCTGGGGGCTGGGGAGGGGCCCCCACACCCCCAACTCAGGAATATGCATGATGCAGGTGTTAGCTCGCTTCATCCTTAGAGCCTGGGGTGTAGCTGGTGGGTTACCACTCTACCTATTGTGCAACTGGAAAAACCAAGGCCCAGAGAGGTTCACTCACCTAGCCAGGGTCACACAGCCAGTGAGTGGCCAGGCCGGGAGAGGAAGCAGATGGCCTGCTGCAGAGACCTCACACCTGGGCTCTGCTGTCCCTTCCACTCTGACCCACCCACAGGCTCTGACCTCCCAGAGACCTATGGCCTCCACACCTGTTTTCCTGTTAGCTCCTCTTGGCTTCCTTTGCAGCCCAGAGCTGTTCACCTGATCATCCCAGTCTCCTTAGCTCCCGGCACACACACACCCCAGGCCTCCTCACCACCTCTGGCCCCTACCCAAAGAGAAGCTCAGCTCCTGCCTCAGGAGCAAGTGCAGGCCAGCAAAGGGGACCTTCCTGTGGCACACCCCTGTCCCCACACACTTCCTGCCCCTGATTTGCACCGAGGCTACTTCCTCCTCCAGCCCTGGATCCCACCCCCTGCTCACCTCCCCCAGGGGCCCCTCTCTCCCCGTCCCCTGGAGACTGCCCGGCCCCACCCCTTGAGCAGCAACGCCAGCTTCCCCTAACCTTCTGCCACCTGCCACCACCATCTTCTCCTCTCTTGTCAACACAGCTCCTTGAGGGAGCTGTCCACACTCCAGGTCCTCCTTCCGCTCCCACTGCCCTGCTCCCTGCTCCAAGCTGGCCTCTGCCCCTCGACTGCACAGAAGGGGTCCCCACCACCTGCCTCTGCCCGGAAACAGCAACCTGGGGGAACTGAACTCCAAGGGCTGCGAGCACTGGCCTCGCTCCGACCTCCGAAGTGCAGAAAGCCAAGCTTTGGCCAAGGGGCTCCAGGATGGCAGAGAGTGGGGGGCAAGAAGACTATCATGGGTGGTGGGCCTTGCTCAGCTTTGGGGGCTGGAGGTGGCCAAGCCAGAAAAGGACCCCAGGGAGCCCAGGGGTGGGCTGGATCCAGCCAGCTCCCCAGACAGGTCAAACTATATGGCTGGCCAGCCCCCAACTCCCCTCCCCACCACCTCCCTTCTCCCCTCCCACCCTCCTCCTCTTAGTTCTACTGAGAGCCTGGCTCTGCCGGGTTAATCATTCTTGCAAACAGAGACACCAGGGGACACAGGCGCAATCTTCACATATCTGTGGGGCTGTCATCTGGAAAAGGGAGCCACACAGCTGGGGGCAGGTGGAGGACGCTGCGGGGGGCAGGTTCAGCTCCCTTTGAACCGCCTGAGAGAGAACAAGGTATGTTGGGGGGGGGGTGTTAATCTCCCTGTGCCTAAAAGTGGACCCGCAAGTGGAAACACGTGCCAGTGCTCTCCCGACTGCTGAGGGCTTTCCCGCAGGCTGCCTCCCTCGCCCCGCCCAGCAAGTTGGGACCACCCCTTTTTATAGAGAAGGAAACTGAGGCCCAAGGCCATTCAGCAGCTCTGTGGCTGAGTGTGGGCTGCAGCCCAAGTCTCCTGTCGGAAGGGAGGGGCAGAGACCTGCCAGCCGTGCAGCTGACACACTCACCCAGGAGCCAAAGCCGGGCCGCCCTCTCCACACTCCCTGAGCATGGGCCTCGGGGAGGGGCGGACATCCCGACAGGGAGTGAGCATCCTGTCAACAGTAGTATTCAAGCAAGCCTTGCTGACTAATTGGCTATACATCCCCATAGCCCTTTCAAACTCACATTCTAGGACTCCAGGATTTCTTTGGGGGCTAGAAGGCAAGAAGGCAGGACACTGAGTCACTGAGAATCTTCGCCAGCATTCTCTGTGCCGGGCACTGGGCAAAAGCTTCACATGAATGATCTCATTTCCCCTCACAACAATCCATGAGATAGGCACTGTTGTCAGCCCCATTTTCCACACAGGGAGACTGAGGCTCAGAGACACACAGTGACTTGCCTAAGGTCACACATCTTGTATGTGGCAGGACCAGGACTGAAAGCCAGGCCTGTTTCCTGATTCCAGGCTCATGCCCCTGCACTAAACTGCCCTCGGGACAGCTCCCGGCCCATTGCCAGGCTGCTCTGGTTCCCTTGTGCCCAGCACTGGACTATGCCAGGCTGCCAGGAGGTAGGGGGAGGGCTCTCAGGGCCTGGGACCCTGTGTCACCTACAAGGGCACAGCCCCTCACAGTGTTCAAAGTCATTCCCTGTGTGTCTCCCAGAAAGGGACAGGGAGGCTGGACAAAGGTATGAGGCTCAAGGAGGGGCCCTGCTGGACTCTGGGCACAGCAAAGGCATGTGGTCAGGACAGTGTCAGGTCTCATTACAGGTTGAGCCGGCCCCTTGCATGGCAGCTCATGTTGTGGTGGGCCAGACCCAACTGTCCTCAGTGGCCACTGCCCCAAAGTCCAGCATCCCCATGCACACACCCAGCGTGGAGGCCACGGAGACTTTGCTGAGAAACACAGTGGCAAAGAGAGAGGGAGGAAAAGAGCCCCGGGAGTCACAAAGCCCAGGCTCCAGTCCTGGCTCAGTGCCTTCATGCTGTGTAACCTTGGCCCAGGCACCTGCCCTCTCCGAACCTCCATTTGCTCATCTGCAAAATGGGCATGATGGTCAGAGGAGATGTTTGAGAGTGTCAAGGAGGCCTCTGGTCCAAGGTAACTGTTCAGTGACCTTCGTCCTCTACCAAATGGCCTTTGAAGCTCCCCCAGCCCCCAAGCTACTTGGCAGCAGAGGTCCAATCCTGAGCTGGATAGACTCCAGCTGCCCCCAGGACCACACCCCCACCCCAACTCCCACACCTACCAGCAGGATGTCAGCAACTACTGCCCAGTTGCAAGACAGGAGCAGCTCCCCAAGGGCCAGGAACACCTATGGACAGAGGGCGGCCTGAGTGAGGCTCCCCAGACCTCACTGTCTCTTCCCAGCTGGGGACAGCAAAAACAGGCTGCAGGGAGGAAGGCATCACCACATTTGCTGGGCCAAGCAAGGTCTGAAACTGTTTTTCCACCTCTGACAAACTCAAAGGTGGGTAGACAGTGTCAGCTGGGCCAGGCCAGCAGCCATGCCCCAGAGGTGAGCACCCAGGCCCTGGCATCACCCGGTGGGCCCTGAGAGGAGGAAGCCAGGACTCCCAGGCCACTTTCAAAGGTAAGGAAATAGATTCTGAGAAGACAAATGCCAGAGGGCTGCTCGGAGCTTGCCCACACCTTCTGTGTTCTCCTCGGGCCTGCATACACTGATAAGTCACCTACTGTGTGCCAGCCAGGCTGCCAGACCCGGGCATCCCACCAATGGCCCCTCCCAGAGTGTCCCCATCCCAGACCCCTAGAGCAGCGTGGGGCAGTGAGCAAGACCTCGCACACCCATTGTTCAGAGAGTGAAACTGAGCCCAGTCAAGGCCAGGGCTTGTCTGAGGTCAGCAGCTGACCCAGGGCGAAGCCAGCCCAGAACACGAGGCTTCCAACCCCTGTCCAGCACCCACCCCCTGCCCTGCTCCTGACAGCCTCCCGACAGGCCCCAAACCTCCCCACCTCATGCCAAGGGATTAGGACAATCTCCATTCCCCTCACTCATGAAGAGTTTAATGAAGCAGCAAGAAGAAAGAGAAAAAAAAAGTCTCATTTTTCAGAGCTTCCAAGAGCTTATTGCCGGGGTGGAATTAGTCATTCCTGGAATCACGGGGCTATGCCTGGGGCACCCACAGGCCTGATGTTCAGAGGCCTGTGAGCACCAGGACAGAGGGACCGAAGGACCACTGCCTGAACACCTACTATGTACGCAGCGAGTATGTCCACTCTCATTACCCCGTAGGTCAGGGGACATGATACGGCAGATGTCATTACACCCATTTCACAGACGAGGAAGCTTAGGCCCAAGGATACACATCAAGCCACTTCCTGGTGAGCCCTCACCCTGGTGGCCTATACAAGGTGAGGGTGAAGAGGCCATTGTGGGGAAGGCTCCAAGAGCCTCTAGTGGCCACAGCACCTGGTGACGCTGGCACTGGGGAATCAGAGGAAAGCCAGGATGGGCAGAGGCCCCCAGGAGGGAGGTGGCACTGGGCAGAGCCCTGAATGATGGTTGGGATCGGGATGGCCCAGAAGAGCCACAAGACCAGGCCAGGCCGAGGACCCACGTGAGCAGAGGCAAGAGGCTGGAATGTGCCCACACGCTGGGTGGGGCAGGCCACGGCCCAGCTCTGGTGCAGGGAGGGCCGGACAGGCCACCGAGGCCGAGCAGCTTGTGTGTTCTCTCAGACTGACCGAGCTCCTGCGGCTGCAGTCCCCGGGCCCTGGCACGGAACTGGGAGGCCCCTGAGGGCAGGGTGGGTCTCCCTCAGGCCTACGACGATGTGGGACTGGGCACCCACAGAGGTAGGAATCGGGAAGTTGCTGGCAGGCCGGCCTCAGGCGGGGCCCGGGCAGGCCACAGACCTACATTCCAGCTTAACAGGGTCTGCCACCGGCCTCCTGGGCCACAAGAAAGCCCCGCCCGCCTCATACCCACCCTACCCTGCGACTTCTTCTGGGCCACCTGCACCTGCACGAAGCCCTCTCCTCTCCTCACACCTGCAGCGGGCCCCTGCGTCCCCTCCCTGCCCACAGTACAGGCACCCCCAGCCATGCGGCCACGCTGCCTCCCTCCCATCTCACCTCTCCCCTGCCGCCCCACGCCCTCAGGACATGCTGAAATACACCTTTTCCTTCCTCCAGCTGCAGCAGGGTGGATCCCGACCCCAAAATAGAGCCCGTCAGAGGGAGGCGGCAGCCACAATGGGGCCTTTCAGGCTGAGCACGCCACCCGAGGATGCCAGGTTTCCTCAGACACACCTGGAAACCGGCACCGCGCCACCAAATCCTCGTCTCCACTTGGCGGCTTGAGGGGCAAAGGGCCCGGCTGGGGAGAGGCCGCCTTCTAATCCTGTAATTACAGAGTCTCCTGAGGCAGCGGCCTCGGCCGCCTCAGCTCAAGGAGCGGCTCTGCAACAGAGGGGTGTGGCCTCCCGGGATGCACGGGCATGGCCCCACCCTGCCTGGGTGACCCTGGGGAAGCCACCGCCTCTGGGCCTTGGTTTCCTCAACTGTACAACGGTGGGGTGGCCCAGACACTCTGCCAGATTCCTCCAGCGCCACGCGCAGGCCGGCGCCAACTGCATCCTGGGGTTCGGTGGCTTCCATGACCAGTCCAGGCTTGGGCTCCACAGTTAGAAAGTAAAACAGGCACACAAGCAAAAGGGCCCCAGTTTACAGAGTGTAGCAGAGTGCTCCAAGCTACTCCTACATGGGTGTCTCATCCCTGCAGTCCCAGGCCCCTCCTGGACACCCTCTCTTGGACGACCATGGACACTTCACACTGACCAGGTGACCAAACTCATCCTCTCCCCATGTCCCCACACTGCCGTTCCTGCCCTGTATGGCTGGACAAGCTGCCGGAGCTGCTCTTCTCTGGCTCAGGGACAGCTCCTTGTGCCCTGTCACCCATGCCAGATGCCAGGGGGAGGGGGATGCTACCTGCCTTGCTCACCCTCACACCCCTCCCGTCACTGGCCCTCTCCATTCTGCATCCTGAGCATCCCTCAAATCTGCCTCCTCCTCAGCCCTCTGCTGCTGGCCTGGCCCAGGCCTCCCCTCTCCTGCCTCCTCCCCAGTTTCCCAGGCCCCGCCATCCTCCCGACTCCAGCCCCGGAGGGGACTTCCAAAAGGGAAATCTGACTCTGCCCGTGTGTTCTCACAGCCTGTGCATGCTGCCCTGCACCCTGACGTAGCTTCCCCGGGCCACAGGGCCTGGGAACGCCGCCCGGAGCCTGAGAAACATGGAGCCCCTCAGCCCTGGCCTTTGCCTTTTCAGGCCAGGAGGATTCCCCCTCCAGCTGGGGCAGGGATGATGAATGTCCCTGGCCTTGGTCACCCCTGGCCAGTGAGGCGTACACACACACACACACACACACATGCTCACACTGTCACACACAGACATGTGCTCACATACACATGCAATCACACAAGCATACACTGACATGTGCTCACATACACATGCAACCACATAAGCATGCACTGACATGTGCCTACTCAAGGCCTCACCCACATGCACATGAGCTTCAACATATATGCACAGTCACACATGTGCACACTTACATGGACACTCATAACTTGGCACACATGCAAAGAACACTCAAACCACAAGTACATACATATGCAGGTAACAGGGATGCCATTCAAAATATCAAAACACAGTGCTCACGCCTATAATCCTGGCACTCTGGAAGGCTGAAGCGGGAGGATTGCTTGACCTCAGGAGCTCAAGACCAGCCTGAGCAAGAGCAAGACTCAGTCTCTACTAAAAACAGAAAAATTAGCATTTTTCTGTTATTTTTTCATTTTTCTCTGTATGGGCATTGTGGCACATACCTGTAGTCCCAGCTACTCGGGAGGCTGAGGCAGGAGGATTGCTTGAGCCCAGGAGTTGGAGGTTGCAGTGAGCTGTCATGATGCCACTGCACTCTAACCAGGGTGACAGAGTGAGACACTGTCAACAACAACAAAAAAGAAACTGAACCCCCATCCTCACTCTCCCGCCTTAAAAAAATATCAAAACATGTGTGGCAAGGGCACCAACCAAACCGACCATGGCCGTAAACACTGGCACAGGCCTGCTGGGGTGTACTTACTGAATACCAGCCTAGCATGCACCCGTGCATACTGTGGTCTTATAATAGACATAACAAGTTATGCACACATACATGTGCCCAAACATGCCTGTGCCCTCACACTTGTGCACATACATGCACGTGAGCGTGCACACATTCATACTCCACACATGCACACCTCTCCTTGTGTACACCTGCACACACGTGGGCATGGGGAGGGAGCAGGGAGGGAGGGAGGGGTCACCTGTGTGATGGGAGGGGTAGTATCTTCAACTTTGGTCCATCTCAGTCTCCCAACTGGGCAGTAACTGATCTCTGCACTGCAAAGAATGGATTCTAGGCCTCACCAAGAAGGGAGAAGGCAAACGTCCCCCACGGGCCCCCAGTGCCCGGGGCAGAGCTGAGACCCACTCCTCCTGCCTCACAGACCAACTCCCCGCCCAGCATGGCTGAGCAGTCAGGACACGGGCCCCGGGACACAGACTGGCCGCCAGCAAGCTGCCACGCTGGCTGGCACACTTTGCCCCTGGGCCTGCCAACCTGTAATTGCAAGGACTGGCATCAGGGCACAAGGGCACCGCCTGGCTTCCAGGGGCCGGCAGCAGCCCAACAACCTGGTGGGCAGGCAGGTGGGGAGTGAGGCAGTGAAGGGAACAGAACTCTGCTGTCCTCCTGGAGAATTCAGCTGAGACTGTGGGCTCTCTGGTGGGCTGTGCTGCCCGTCCAAGGAGAGACACCTGCTAGATCTTGGGAGGGAAGAAGGGAATCTGAGAGGAAGGGGGGTGGGCTGTCTCAGGCCATCTGAGACAGCCCCTGCTAGGGCCTGGTTACTCCAGCCTAGAAAGCAAGAGAAAAGGGCTTATCCAAGAAGCCCCCCGACGGCCGAGTCTGAGAAGTGGTAGGAAAGTTCCCCAGAGCCAGAGACCTCACATAGCCCAGCTTTCTGTGTCACCCCAGCAACTTGACAGCAGAGGCCACAGCCATCCTCTGACTCCTTGGCTGACCTTGACCACAGATATGGGGGACAGACATCCTGGCTGATCCCTGCCAACCACCTCGAAATCTCTGCTGTGGGCACCAAATGGGGAGGACACCAGGCCTCCACCTGGGTCCTCTCTGAGGATCTTCAAGACTGGGAAGGGCAGCATCCCCTCCTGGCTATAAAGGCCTCGGTGACAGCTACACTGGCTCTGCTGTCTGTAGTTCTAGCCACACCTCTCCTTGGCAAGGAGGGAACTCAGAGTTATGATCAAGTTTGGGCTAGAAGGGGCCTTAAAGGTCACCTGGGTCAACTCCTCAGCAAAGATGAAAGATTGGGATTGCATCATAGGCCAGGTGTGGTGGCTCACGCCTGTAATCTTTACACCTTCAGAGACCAAGGCAGGAGGATCACTCGAGGCCAGGAGTTCAAGACCACCCTGAGCAACATAGCAAGACCCCATCTCTACAAAAAAATAGAGAAATTAGCTGGTGCTGGAGCCCAGGAGCTTGAGGTTGCAGTGAGCTATGATGATGCCACTGCACCCTAGCCAGGGCAACACAGCAAGACTCTTATCTAAGGAAAAAAAAAAAGAGAAATTGCGTCATAGACTTTCCTCTCCCTCAAAGCAAAAAATACTAAGTCAGAAAAAAATTGTTTCTCATCAAAGAGAAGAACAAAATCTAATGAAATCAACATTAAATATTGGCAGCCAAGCAAAAAAGCAGATGATTCTGGAGCAGAGAGTCTAACCCTTCTCAGTTCCCCTCCCCAAAGCCATTCACCAAAAACCCCCAGATCCAGCGGGAAATGAACCTAGTAAGCATCTTAACTGGGAGTCAGCAGGGAGAGAGGGTAAAAGCGGGGAAGTGAACAACGATTGTAGTCACTGACTTCACTCAAGGCCCCAGGGCAGCCCCCATCTCAGAGGAGGATGCACCCAGTAATTACGTAGAAGGAACCCTATTATAGAGCATTTATCTGAATCCCAGAAGACAGGGCAGGGCCCAGGTGTTCTAACAAAGACTCCTCACTGCCTCCCTGAGCCCTGCAATTTCCTCAGGTAACAGAAAAGTCTGCAGAGCCTAATGCTCAACTCAAACTACAGCCCCTTTGGAGAAAAGAATGGTCACCGAGAAGGCAGGAAGAGAGCCAAGGACAAGGAGTCACCCACACCACACTAAATCAAAGCAAACTCAGAGGCACAGTGGCTCACGCCTATAATCCCAGCACTTTGAGAGGCTGAGGGTGGGGAATCGCTTGAGGCCAGGAGTTTGAGACCAGCCTGGGCAATATAGCAAGACCCCATCTCTATCAAAATATATATATATATTTTTTTTTTTTTAAAGCAAATTCAGTATCTGAGCAGAGGTGCCCACACCTCATTTAAGGGGAAGCATTCAGCATGTGAACTATGGAAACATACTGTAGAAAAAAGAAGCAAGGGAGGGAGGGAAGAAAGAGAACCCAACCTAGAAAGTAGATGATCAGAGAAGGTGCAGGACGTTCCTTATTTTGCTTCAAAGTATAAAGCAATACAATAAGAATATTAATTCAATAAAGCAAGAGCTCAATGACGAAATGAACACCCCATAGGATGAGACAGAAAGGGAAATCACAAGCCTAAGGAAATAAACAGGAGAGGAAAATAAATTAAACAATAAATTGCAGAACAAATAAATTAAAAATAGCTAGAAACAGATTAGGCACCAATGAAAGTAGTAGAATTGTTGATATAGAGAAAAGGCTTGAGACACTCTCACATACTGGTGATTTTTAAAAACACAAAGAGAACACAGTATTTAGAGAGAAGCAAGTGGTAGAGAAGACAGAAACACTACGATCAGGGCTGGGCTGAGCCAGGTAAGGAGGCACCAGGGCACAGACTGCTCCCTCTCGGGGTTGCACAAGGAAGGACAGGTCGGTCCCCAGGAATGAGAGCAGGGCCCCCTCACTTCTTGCTGCCTGGATGTCTTGCTGACCTCACCCTAGTCCCGACACTGAACTTGATCCAACCAAGTGAAAAACTGGACAAATAAACATAAGAAATATTCAAAGAGAGAAATGGGGCAGGGGTTACTCAGTGGTGATTCCGCAGATCAGAAGAACATGGTAATGAGGAAATTTTGGTATGATATGGAATATTTAACATTTCGACATAACCTAACTGGGGTGAGCAGCTTCCAACGTGGCTCCTTGTACTCTCCTCTTGGGCTGGACCTAACGACTTGCTTCTAGTGCGTAGAATATAGCAAAAGTGATGGTGTATCACTTCTGTGACTAAGTCATAAAAGTGACTTCCTTCAGTAGACTCTTTCATTGTCTTCTCAGCCTGCACACTTTGATGAAGCGAGTCACCGTGTGATAGAGTCCCGCGCGACAAGGAACTGAGAGCAGAATCCAGCCAACAGCCAGCAATCCAAGGATCTGCATGTTGCCGGCAACCATTGAGTGAGCTTGGAAGCAGATCCTTCCCCAGTTGAGCCTTCAGATGAGACCACAGACCCAACACCTTTATCGCAGCTTTCTGAGAGACCATGAAGCGTTAGACCCAGCTAAGCCATGCCTGGATTCATGATCCACATAACCGGTGGGATAACGAAGGTGTGCTGCTTTAAACTGCTCAGTGTCGGGGTGATTGGTTACATGGCAACAGATGACTGGTACACCAGTGAATATATTGAATTTCAAGAATAAATCATGAAATATTCAGGTATCCAGATGAATCAACATTAAGGATTTTAAAAAATCAGGCTAATTTTATTGTCCATAGCCATATTTGATATGGGAAGACAACCGAGCGAATGTTTGCAAAGTACTGAGGAAAAGAAAAGGTGACCCAAGAATATTACACCCAATTAGATGTTCAAGAATCAAATAAGGCCAAGGCAGGTGGATCGCTCAACGTCACGAGTTCAAAACCAGCCTGAGCAAGAGCAAGACCCCATCTCTACTAAAAATACAAAGAAATTAATTGGCCAACTAAAAATATATACAAAAAAAATTAACCAGACATGGTGGCACATGCCTGTAGTCCCAGCTACTTGGGAGGCTGAGATAGAAGGATTGCTTGAGCCCAGGAGTTTGAGGTTGCTGTGAGCTACGCTGACGCCATGGCACTCACTCTAGCCTGGGCAACAGAGTGAGAGTGTCTCAAAAAAAAAGAATCAAATAAGGGAGGACACTCTCAAACATGAATGAACCAAAGGAATGCAAATTCTCTAGCCATTTGGGGGGAGGAGGTGGGGAGGAGCTGAAAAATCTGCTTAACCACAAAACCTGCCCAGGTATGAGTTTAAGCAAAATAAAGAACTCAGGAATGGAGACTCTGTATCAACAGACTGATAATAAGTTTTTTTTTTTTTTTTTTGAGACAGAGTCTCACTCTGTTTCCCCGGCTAGAGTGCCATGGCATCAGCCTAGCTCACAGCAACCTCAAACTCCTGGGCTCAAACAATCCTTCTGCCTCAGCCTCCCGAATAGCTGGAACTACAGGCATGCGCCACCATGCCCGGCTAATTTTTTCTATATATTTTCAGTTGGCCAATTAATTTCTTTCTATTTTTAGTAGAGATGGGGTTTCGCTCTTGCTCAGGCTGGTTTCAAACTCCTGACCTCGAGCGATCCGCCCGCCTCAGCCTCCCAGAATGCTAGGATTACAGGCGTGAGCCACCACGC